>WOGR01011926.1:0-10382 GCA_015342045.1 Leptinotarsa lineolata | reverse complement strand
ACTACACCCTCCGAAAGCCTATACTGTGGATCGGGTGAACCATCATTACACATGAGAAGAAAATATCTGAGTCTGGCGTACGCATCTTCAGTTTCATCCAATAATTGTCACCCAATATACGAGTATACGTTTTTCAATAACATTGCCTTTTTATCAAAGGATCAATCGATACATTTCAAAATTAAACATAGCCTTCCATAAAACTCTTCTCATCAATTACTTCGCCCCTCCGCCTTGGCTCCTGGTTCTACTCTGTTGCAATACATATCTCTCCAAGTTCAACAAAGCCGAAATGCTTTCCAGTTTGCTGCTCAGTTACTTTCACTCATCTTTTAGTGAATATAATTGCTTCACACACATCTACACGGACGCTTCAAAGTCAAAGCAAGGAACTACAGCAGTTTCCTTGACAGTCAACACATCTAAGGCATTCAAATTATCTCCGATAAGCAGTATTTACAGTGGAAAACTCTTCGCAATAAATCAAGCGATGAAATTTGCTAAGGATGACGGGATCAACAAGACACTTATCTTAACTTATTCACTGAGTTCACTGCAGGGTATCCAACGAATATACTCAAACACTTCTTCAATAAAGTCCATCAGAAGCAATATTTTTTCAGTCAACGAGGCCTCCAATGTATTGGAATCTATGTGGGTTTTCTCGCACGTTGGCATCATTGGCAATGAGAGGGTAGACAGAATTGCCTGTGAAGCCGTGTATGATAAAACACTGCAAGAGCAAGAGAGTTTGTCTCATACTGATCTCAAACATCAAATGAAACACAGCATTCTCAACTTTTGGTATTCCAAATGGAACAGCTTGAGAATGAAGTTGGGAGAAATGAAAGCTCATACTACACTATGGAACAGAATCCCTGTACAAAGGAGACACCAGATTGTTATAACACGTTTACGTATGGGAGATACTCGATGCACACATGAACATTTGCTGAATGGGAAGGAAAAAAGATATGACCTATATGTTTGGAACCAATGTCAGTAAAAAATATCATAGTGGAATGTCCCAGTTTTGTACCACAACGACAAAAATTCAGCATCAGTTCAGAATTGAAGACAATTCTTGGAGAGCAATACAACTTTTGAAATGTCGTAGGGTTCTTAGTAGTTTGTACTACAAAAATATTTTTCGAAAAGTAACGTTACGTGAGCGTTGATATATTTGACGCAGTCATGGTAGGATTATCAGAATTGTTCCAAATCGTTCATGTAATTTTTGTTTTTACGAATAACTGACTTTTGAACCGATATCAACTCGATGCATCGCTGTTTCGATTTTCTGTTTCGGAGTGGCTTCTTAACTATCAGAACACTCAATCTAGAGCAGACCCGTACAGAACCTGTCAAGGAGCGTGTCATCGAAATTTGGGACCAACATAGCCCGAATTTCCAAGGAGCAACGGCCTGGGAAAAATAAAATCTCCTAATCAGTCGTGGACCTTATAGAAGGATGAGTACGAAACTTGCTCACAGACGCTTTTATACTTCAATGAGTACAATTGTTCATGTCTCATGTTGACGATTCCATTACCAATTTCGAAAACTTGAATTTACGTTCAACTGACTCACATATAGTTTTACCTCCTAATTTTAGTGAAACCACCCATACACATACAAGCAATTCTCCGAATTAACCTGGTGATCGAATAGAAATAATGAATCAATCCAAAGCGGAATACCTCAACTACATCGCAGAATTACCCTAATGACCTCACAAAATTTCTTTCAAGTAGCGAATCAATTCAAACTCAGTTCCACGAGAATGCGAATCTCGAACTTTCAAAATATTTTCATGATAAATTTTATCATTTCAAATCAAATGACAATGCAGAAACTTCAGTTAACATTCGAGGTGCGGAAGAATGAAATATTCCTAATAGAGACTTTTTTAATCAAAGTCTGCCTCAATAGAGATCTTGTAATGATGGGACAAATTATTTAATAATGAAAATACGGAAATTTTTACGATAGATGCCTCAATATCTCTGATTTGCTTTGTAGTTTTGTTACCGTTTCAAAACTACAGATGTCGACAAAGAACTTAGAAGAAGGTTGTACTGAAGTTTAGCTTCACAACGTTTTTCTCAGGGCTCAAAAAACCTTTAGGTACCACAACTGGATATATGAAGATGCATACAAGAAGAAAATGTACAGCTTTCTCAAATTTTTCATGATAAAAACAGTACAAAATCTAAGCCAACTCAAAGAATGCATCAACCTCAAAGACCTACCAATATTCTTCATCAACACATTTGAAAAAACAACGATTATTTCAACACAAACACTCCTGAACATTTTTTCCGTGAACAGATGAATTTTTCATTACAACGGATTCGAATACAACAGAGACTCAGAAGTTTTTGTGGTATTTGACAAATACACTAGAAATCAAACCAAAAAACTATGATGCATTCGAACCAAAGATTGGATCCCTAGCAAGACCTTCTGAATACGTCTACCAGAAATGCTCGAACTCTGATCAATAACATTACTATCTCAATAGTGACCAATGTAATAAATATGACAAATTTCGAAAAACGAACCCTGGATGTCGAATTCAAACGATCAATAATACAGAACAAACAGGAAACGAAAATATAAATTTCCATTGAGCACTTGGAAACAATTACAAAACCCTGAAATAATTTCACTCAACTAGTTAAACTCTGGCAAATTGTCATATATCAATTTCCCAGAATTCAATATTGAAATGTCGATTCTGGTTACACAAAGTCATTTATCGATCCCGAAATTGCATCAAAATTTTTCCAAAACTTGAGAAATTATCCATTTATTTTATCAGCAGTATTCCAGAAATCTTCACACGAACAGAGTACAATCATTCCAGTGCCTACAAGAATTAATTTGCCAAAACCAATGAAATTGAAATTCTTTCTTTCTGAAATCCACTATATTTCTGATAACTTTCAAATCTGATAAGCTAGCATTGATTTCGATAAGGTATATTTATGGACTCCATTCTCCAGAATCAAGCTCCCATTTCACAAGACAAGCAACGAATCGCATCTGATTATGAAAACACTTAGATCCGAGCAACGTCTATCTCTGACGGCGAAATAATAATTACGCATTATGAAATCCACCACTGCGAAATCCCGCATTGTCTCACTATAGCAAAACGTGGATATTCGCTGATAACTATTTTGAACAATAATACTATAGAACAGTTCTATAATAGTAGGCACTGATTCCTCAAAAGTATTTTTGTATTTAAACGAAAACTTTGTTGTCACGGTTGTTGATTCTATATATTTTTTTTTTATTTTTTCTCATCTGTGTAGTATAATCTTCGTACGTCACTACAAAAGACAGATTGAAGCAAAAATGTCAATCATTTCTAAGATATAGTGCCTGCTATTTTGGAATCAGAGATTAGTCCGGTGATATTACTAGATTTTTCAAAACCATTAAATTTTGAAAAACTTGATCAGAATGAAATGCGAAACATTGATTGGAATAATACTGATATATCAACTGAATACACTAGACCTTACAGAAAGTAGAACAGATCATCCAAATCCGGAGGAAAAACCCAAAATCCCAGAAATTTGTGAAGAAATTCCGGGCATTTTCTATCAGGAAAATTTTGCTCTGACTTTCAGTAGAAGAATACGACACCATGTACGTACAAATGATGAAGTACCGTTGTAACCAAATCTTATCGATAATCTCTCATTTATATTTAAGAATGTCGAGGCCAAAATTGAACAAATGAATGAATCCAATCTAAGATAATAAGACCTAGTAACTCATCATGATCGTCACCTATATGGGTTGTTCTCAAGAAGGTTGACGCTACTGGCGGACAGAAAAATAGAAAGTAGTCATCGACAATCGTGACCTTAACGTGAAGACGATCGACGATAAATTTCCCTTTCCCTAATATTTATGACTTACCCGATAAACTAGGAATATGTCAGTACTCCACGACCAAGCTAACGGCTTCCACCAAATTGGGATGAGAAAAGGAGCATGAAAAAAATGGCTTGTCACACTGAAAAGGGGCATTACGAGTTCCTAAGCATGCTGTTCGAGCCTGAAAAATGCAAAAGCCACGTTCAAAAGGGTGATAGATATCGCTCTAAGAGGTATACAAAAATAAAATGTCCGGCCTATCTAGACGACTTAATCGTCTTTTCTACTCCACTGCAGGAGCAGTGAAGTGAAGACTCCGATGTGTATTCCGTAAAATAAGGGAATCAAATTTCAATTCAACTTGATAAGTCTGAATTTTTGAAAAAGTATGTAGTCTATTCAGGACACATGATTACTTACGAAAGTGACAAACTCAATGCTCTCAAAAGCTTCCATTTAGACAAAAAGCCAAAACGGATCAAAGCATTCCTTGGACATTTAGGTTACTACCAATGTTTCATTACAAAATTTGCGAGAGTTACGAAAACATTTACCGATTCCTTTGAAGAATATATTATTCCTGATATTCAATATCACTTGTACTTCGAGAATCCTGAAATATATAAACTATCTTTAGTTATTCTACAAACATTTTTTTCAATCATTCATCAAATTCATAAAATGTTTAAAAAAGCTGATAGATATCACGAGAAGAAACCTATCACGAAGGTAACTCTAATCATTGTGGTATAGACGAAACCAAAGGATAAAAAAATATTTTGGACGCAAAGCTATTCGAAATTGTCCATAGAAGACTCAAAATGTCTAATCATCATCGATAGCTTTTCTGAATAAGCCTCATCACATATCTTGAATGGAAGGACATGTGAAGGAATCGCTAACAACTCAATACGTTTTTTGTCAACATAGCGTACTCAAATTATTTTAGACAATGAACCGAATAAAAAATCATTTCTGTTTCTGAAGTAATCCTTAGTCAAATGGAATCATAAAAAGATTTCATTCAACTATCATCGAACATCTCCGACTGTTTGATACTGTAAGGTTTTCAAAAACACCTATTGAGAAGAAACTGATTAACGCGATCTTATAATCATTCAATTCATTCTGCTACAAAACTCAAACTCAATCAAATCTTGAATGACTATATATCTCAACACAGACAATTAATGCCAATTCAGTTGAAAAGGAACAACAAATTACTGAGAGAATCAATAAAAATAGAGACAACCCGACAATATTCAAAACTGAACAGAAAGTTTTCACCAAGAAACATCTGAGAAAAAAATACGCGAATGAATTCTTAAAACCCAAGGAAGTTTAAACGATCAACAAATGATGAAAAGTGATATTCACCGCATAACACACAAAGGTGCACTAGAAACAATGTAAAATGTCCACTTAGATGACTTTATTCATTCTACAACTAACACTTGCTCGTAATTGGAGATTACCCGAAATCTTAGCGACACCAGATAAGACAAGGCTCAGAAACTTTAAAACAATCCTGGGTCAATTTCGATCGAACTTGGAACTGCCGAAGTCAGAGAGTATTGTCATTCTGTCATTCATTACCTCGACTTGAATTCAGTCATATACCAGAAATCAAAAGACTGAGAATGAAATCCCAAAATCTTGTGAATTTGATTTCGACATATTCAGAATATGAGAGAGATACGTCCAACTACTTGAAAATAATAAAATTCATGGAGACCAATGTGGAAACAAGCTGATAGAAATAATTTTGCTCTAGGTAAGAATTTAAAGAGAAATAATCAGTGGGTGAAGATCGATTTCTAAAACAATTAGCAGCAATTTAGATGGCAGGGCGCGTCCTGTTCTTGTCCTAGCATGTGCCTGTCCGATGCCTGGTTTAGTAAGCGCCCCTCCATATGAAACTATAGAAATAGAAACGAAACGTCACGTTATGTTCTCGTCCCAGCATGTTTCCGTCCTGCCGCAATGTGCACGTTGCATAAAGGGGAATGGCTGTTGTTTATGGTTATTGAAAAATTAATGAAGATAGATGGTTTCCTAACAAATAACATACATTTTTCGCATACCTTCAACACACCCCATAGAACTGAACCTCCACCGTCTCTACTCGATCCCTAGAACTATTAAAAATGGGACCCAAAAATCTCTGCGAAATTCAACTAATAAAGATTTGGAGACCCAGTCAAATGCCAAAAGATATAATTATCAACCAATATTCAAACGATTAGAAGAGTCAAACCAATGAATTGGACTATTACCCACCAAAGGAACCATTAGACCTAAATTCCACCAGCAAAAAGAAACCATGAAAGTCAAAGATCCATACCCAGTCGACATCCCAAATACTTGTAATATATCGACAAATCGAGAAGTTATTTCCAATTATCAGCAGATTGATACGCAAAGTCAACCCATCCTCTTTTCCGATTCAGATGTACAAAATATTCGAATAGAGAATTTTTACTTGAGTTTTCGCATGAACTACAGAAACTGGATCAACTACAAAAGAAGTTCATAGACAACCACCCTGTACTTCAAGAAAAATCAATGAGCAATACACGCAGTGCCTGGACAATTATAGTTTATGGTGGAAAATGAGAAATAAAATGTTTTTCACTACTCTCATTTGTAACTTATGTTAGCCCTTAT
This sequence comes from Leptinotarsa lineolata, assembly GCA_015342045.1. Lineage (NCBI taxonomy): Eukaryota > Metazoa > Arthropoda > Insecta > Coleoptera > Chrysomelidae > Leptinotarsa > Leptinotarsa lineolata. The sequence goes on along the minus strand of WOGR01011926.1, from coordinate 3,818 downwards.
ATATCTACTGCAGGTAATAATAGAGGTACCTGACTTCATTGAGTACCTAAAATTTATTTACCTGTGATAATTTGAAAACTGGTGAGTAAACTAGATCGATTTGATCATTAAGCAGATTACATCCGCAATGCGTATGCCTATGAATTTCCATGGAATCCAAATAATTGAGTTTCAAACCTTTGTTTGCATACAAAGTTTTCGTATCGTTCAGATTCGAGAACTTATGGTTGCATTCCAAGGAGTGGGTTGAAAACATCGAATAATTTTTACTTAGTTTGAAGGACCTTTCATATTCAGCATATCGTTCTATAAAATTTTGACCACACTGTCTCACATAAACTCTATTACACTCCGAACACTCAAGCTTATCAACTCCAGATTTCTTCATCTTGTCCACTTTATATTTGGCATCGTAAAAAAAAATTAGATAACCTGGCATGTGGTCTGAATACCACTCCCGCATTGTTTTCTCTGTTAAAAACCGCAATTGTCTCTATTATTTCACCAAAATATGTTGGAGTCACGAGTTTCTAAATTTTTTGTTCTTTGATCTGGGAGTATATTGATCTGAAAGTAAATTTGAGGGTCAAATCGATTTTGTTGACTCACCAGTTTTCAAATTTGCGTATCCACATTGTCACGGGTAGAAATAATTTACGTACTCAATTGAGTCAAGAACCTCTATCATTATCTACAGTAGATACATAAGGGTTTACATTATGATCCACTTTCAGTTTATTATAATTGTTTGAAAATGTCTTTAAAGGACGAACCTGCAGTAACATTAGTCACAAATAAGAGTGGTGAAACTACATAGGAATTTCAATTTTTATTTTTCATGATGATCTCCTACCATATCCATGAATTTTTTATAGTTCATGAAATTCTTGGAGTTTTACTAGCTTATGACGTATACAAGAAGAATAGAGATATCAATCCGCTTTCTTCAAGGAGCCCAAGGAGTCTCTGGAATTACAGAATATTCAACTTCCTCAGTAATTCTCTGAAGTTGCATCTGTGAGGAAAGGATAAACATTGTATCACCATTAGAGAGAAGAGCTCATTCGTTATCGCAGACACCATTTTGTGCTGAGGTTGCTGAATCGACCCAAAGACTCAACTTTATTTTTGAATCAGTCAGTTGCTAGAAGTCGTACAGTGAGCCTCTCTGTATTTACTAATTTTGACAGTTTTTTTACTGGATAAGTGACTTTGCAAAGCTTGTTGTTGAATGATCTGAAAATAGAACTTTTAACGAGTGATAATCAACTGTATTGCCAAATTTGCGCGAAACTAACTAACTGTAATAAGACAAGTATAGCTGAGCCACCAGTCAATCTAATAGTAACACTGTTAATCTTCCAACATGACTCAACCTCAGACAGGAGCACAAAAATCTTACGAAGGTTAGGCGTAGATTCACACTTCAATCTATAGTAGACCACTATTATAATCTTCATGCAGTCATTATTCAATGCGGGTCTGGTGTTGAACCTGGTCATTATTACGCTTTGGTCAAGGATGAAACGGACTGGCTTAGGTTTGACGATAGTCGTATAACAAAATTTTCTGGTGATATCTTGAATTTATTGGCGCCTCTGGAGACACCCTACATTTTGTTTTATGAAAGAGAGGACATTGGAAGATCAAGATCTTCAGATGATGTGGTGCTGCAGGTTTATTCGGGTTTTCCTGTAGCTGAAAAAGTAAATGCGCCACTGGAATCAATCAAGTCATCCTGGAGGGCCAATTGATTTTTTTTGATGATTTATAATCTGTATTACTCATCAAATATTGAATTATATCCACTTAAATTCAAAGAAAAAAATCTAATTAAAAATACTAATGAAAATTATTTGATCATTTGAAAAAAAATTGGGTGGAGTTTTCACCACTCATATCAAATTTGTTTGATTCATATGCTGTTGAATCTGCGATGGAAAAAAATAACTTTTTTTTCAACTTCTTGCTCATAGGAAAACAAGGAGTTGATTGTATCAACTTTATGATATAATTCCAATTCCAATAATGACTTCCCGGTGCAGCATGGTTTTCATGAACTCTAAATGTGTGACTAGTTTCACCTCAATACAATCATTCAGATTTACCTGAAATCAAATCACCGCAGTCTTACAATATGAATATAAACTGAATGAATATAATAGATACAAGGTTTTCGCAATTTCAAGATAATGAAGTTGTATAGCTTACTGCGTTCATTTAATTCGCAATGAAGAATAATATTGAATGATGCATGCCTATTTAGTTTCAGCGGCACTATTGGAAAAACAATATTTTAATAGTGAATGGTCTCTCTTGGCTGGAGGTGAACTAATTATCAGTAGAGGCAAAATTCAGTCGTCCGCCCCATTTTCAGATGGATTGAGAGTTACTGAAGAAAATGTTATTCATAATTCCAGTGGAAGCACTCAACCAAGAGAAAAATATAATAACTAACACACAAGTTCGAATCATTTTTACCCTCTGCTAGCGAAAAGTTTGATCCTATTCCAGGAAAAAATAAAGCAAGAAAAACTGTTCATGACCATGTGTTCAAAGCCAATCTATAGATTCTCATAGGTAGGTGATTTATCCATTTATCAGATTTCTCATACCCCACTCTCTCATATACCTGGGATTGAATATGTTTGACCGTTTGTTCATTCATTTGCCTGTCTACTGAAGAACATCATTCAGAAATACAACAAAAGATATGATAGACATTTTGATTTCAACTTTCAACCGTTTCATTTTCTGGCGCGGGAAACTTTCCAGATTGTATTCGGATAATGGAACAAATTTCGAAGGAGCGAAAAATCAAATAGATATAATTGAAAGAAAAAATGCACTGATACTGTCAAACACTTTTGTGCAAATGAAGATTTCGAATGCAAATTTATTCTAGCGCATTTTTTTCATTTTAACGGTCTCAGGGAAGCGGAAATTGAATTCATGAAATTTCATTTGAAGTGCATACTAAGTCATTGTACAAAGATTCAAAAAAATGTTTCTGTAGGTCAAACCTGCATAGTACTCTCGACGCCTTTATCCTGCCTGTTCCGTTCCTTATGATCGATATCCTATCACTCTTGCTAACTTCCTCATTGGAAAAATTTTTACCTCATAGCCCTATACTAATCTCAAGGCAGAAAGGGGCAAAATTTCAGCAGCATATATGGAGCAGACGGTCCAGAGAATACTTTCTTCAGCTGCAGCAACAGCGAGAATAGACAGAAGTTGATTCTGGCATTCGCAAAGTAAGTCCTCATCGAAGATAGTATTCAAGTTTCTTCTCAATAGCGTTTAACACGAATAGTTGAGCTAATTCCTGGATAAGATAACCTAATCAAAATGGTTTTCATAAAGTCACAAAAGATGTGATACGAGGATCTGTTACAAAGTTATGTCTTCTTTCTTTGCAATGCGCAATCATTTTTCCATGTATTACTGTAATTTTGAAGTTAATCGAAATAATTCAAGGCGGAAAACATGTTGAGGTCAGATCGCCTTGTATATAAGGCAGTAGTGTTCAAGTTGTGATATGGAAACAATTCATGTTGTTGACTGTCAAAAAAATATAATTCAATTCAATTGCTCTCCAGCAATGAAAAGAATTCTACAGTTTATTCATACAGCTTCATTTAAAAAAAAAAGTGAAGTGCATAATTTCACGGCCGGAGATAAGTGTATGAAAGCTATTTTTCGGGTTTTGTGGCCATGCTCTGCAGGCTTTTATGCCTGACGTTTTGTCTACTGCTGCATTAGACATTTTCAAAGGCGATGTGGTAACAGTCGCGATACCCGTAGCAGTAGACGAA
>WOGR01011925.1:0-10382 GCA_015342045.1 Leptinotarsa lineolata | reverse complement strand
GTAATATTAAATAAAACTCTTGTTCACTAACCGACCGCCTAGACAAGACTGAATAATCCCCGTTCCCTTCGGTTACCTTATCAGGGGTTACTCATTCATGTCTCATTGATCCATTTATTGATACGGAATACTACAACGGAATAGTACAACAGAATACTTATAAAATATTTGGGAGATCATAACTATAATATACCTTCTTGGGTCCAGCAACTTTCATTGGGAGGTCTTATTAAACCCACAGATAATTTGTTAGAAAAAATTAAAAAGTGGAACAAGCTTTTCGAAAAACATCATTTAAATGGATTCAGAAAAGGGCCAGGAGTTGTGAAAACTCTTTCAAAAAAAATGGCAAAAAGGAAAGATTTTCCTTCAAATATTATTTCTGAATTTTGCAAACTGAGAACAATCATCAGAATAAAGGTCGACGAAAATAGGTCACTTAGAAGAAAAAATTTAAACAATTCTGTATTATCCCTGTAATAAAGCCAAAAATCGGGCAATTCAATATTCACCTGCACTTTATTGTTCGATGCATTTAGCGATGAGATAATATTATTTCGAACTGAAAAACATCACGATCATAAAAATTTGGAGTTTCAATCGAAATGTGGGTTGAGCAATGAGACAAAAAAAGAAATAGACAAACTGTTTGAATTACGTCTGGAGCCTCAATCTATTAAGAGCAATTTGAGGAAAATACATTCTACCGTCTATGAAACAGTTGAACAATTATCTCACAATTTTACGTAAAAAGAAGTATGGATCTGCACTAATCAGTTTATGACAACTAGGATCCTGGTTGATGACTAACTCAGAAATACCTTCTGATTATCATCAAGTCAATGCAACGTTATTCATGCTGACGCGACTTATAAACCTGTTTGGCAGGGGTTTCTAGTACTCATAGCTGGAACCACGGATAGAGATAAACGTTTTCACTCCTTTGGTGTTGCTGTCACAACCGCTGAACAAACAAATGATTTTGTGTTTTTATTTCAAACGTTTAAAGAATACAGTTCCCTCACTGTATTTCTACGATTTAACTTGTATGCGACGCAGTCAAAAGTATCCAAAATGCGTTTGTGCAAGTATTTGGTCAGGACACAATTATACGAATGTGCTGGGAGCATGCAAAAAAATAAGATTCAAGTACGAGTTAAGCAATGCGTGCAAAAGAAGTGCCAGAAGGACATACTTGGGGATACTGATTCGTTGTAATGTGCTTCAACAGCGGAAGTTTTTGACAGGGCCTGCGAAACATCTCTAGATAACGGGAAAGACGAAAACAATTTCATACTTTATTTCAAAGACGAATGGCTCACTCAAAATTGTTGTTGGTATTTCGGCGCCGCACCGGGGACATCTGCCACAAATAATGCAACGGAGTCTTTTAACAGAATAATAAAGGACAAAGGTACACTTGCAATAAATGGCGTGATTTGGTATTGTTAATATTGTTATTTGTAGATACACTTCATTGCTTCAGAAATGGTGAAGAATTGGTGAAATGGGTACAATATAAATATCGAGAGAGAGTTTAGCCAAGTGTCAACGATTTCTTTGAAAATGTGGACAAAAGCTTTTCAGTGGGTCAAACTGTGCTTATTTCATTTTAATTTTTGTTTTGTGAATGTTATGTTTGATTTTCTGTTGAAGAATTATATTGTTTTAATTCCAACAATTCATAAGGCTTATTTTTCCCCATTTGAAAATGAGATCTAATAAAAAGTGATAGATTTTTCTCATAGGTGATATTTAGACTAACAAAAATTTAAAAAATTTGCTAGACAACATTTCCGCTAGACAAATATAATTTTTTAATTGCTAAACAATATAAGACGATGACAAAAATTTAATATCTGGGTATAACGTTAGAATTAAATGTGGAATAAAGTTTGGTAAAAATTTAGCATTTTTAGCAAAGAAAAATTATTGTTGGGAATAAAAATGATAAAAGAGAACAGCATGATGTAAATATTTGGTTGTCGTTCTTAGATTATGTTTATTCTTAAATTTGGTGAGCATTTAGTATTTTTGGGAAACATAAGTATTTTTTTGTAAAAAAAAGTTGGGGTACTTCCACTTATCAACTAAGTCGAGTCCTTATATTAATGCTACGATGGTAATGTTTTAAAAAATTCCTTAAATTAATGATAGAAAATGAAATTTTAATTTCAATAAATAGTGTTTTAATAAATAAACCAAAACTTAATACATCGAATGTTGCTTTGTAGGGTACTATTGAAGAGCATTTCTTGAGAGCTTTTAGATAAGGTATCATAAGTAGAGAGTGGCCATTTAAGAATATGAAGTTTTGGTGGCTTGGGGCGAGGGAGTAAGTGAAAACAAGTTAGCTATTACATCATTTTGTTTGCCCCTCGCTATTATGTAAGTTGTTTTCAGCGATTTCTTATATTTTATTTGGTTGCTCAGATATAGCCATTGTAAGTTTTCAAATTGTCACCCTGTATATGAATGTATATTTGTTTATGCATATGTGTTTTGATGAAATTTATAGCTTGAATATAAGACTTGAGAGACCAATTTAAAGTGTATCAACCAATATAGCACTTTCTATTTTCACCTCCTAGATATATTTATCAGAGTAACTTTGGGGTGTATGTATAATAATCAAATTCCTATAAACAATCATAAACTATTAGTAATCGAACATTATCAATTTTCAATGTATGTTCACCTTTTGAATTTGACAAAGTACCACGCACAAACCTTATGGAAAATGGCTTTCGGTAAATTCTGCTGATTTTTTGGTATGATGAACTTTTCAATGTCCCGATCAAAAGTCTCCACGGGCACAACTAAAAATAATACAGTTTTTAAGAAAAAAATTACTCAAAGTCGGCAAAATGGAGAATTTGGTAGTAAAACGAGAGAAATAGGCAGTGTTATTTTGCAACTTCATGCCTCTCGGAAATTGTAGCATGCACTTTAGCAATTCTTTCATGGATCTTGTGTCTTTACATCACCGTTTGCCAGTAATTGCAGACCATACAGGGTGACGTTTAAAGCCATAATTCGAGGAATGAAAAAATAATTTTTATAACATTATGAAAAAAATAGATTGTGATAAGGTTAATTAATGGATATGGTTATGTAGAAGATGATTTAAAACTGATATCGTTGGATTACTTATGATAATCCCTAACCGATCATGTAACAATATATAGGGTGTCTCACTTGAAAATCAAAAATTAATGTCATTTAAAATAAACGGAAGTTGAATTTGTTTCACAAATATGTCAAAGAGTGCCGTCTAGTGAGTATTATTATATGTTCTCAGAAATATAGCCAGAGGAACAGAGGGAAAAAGGGGGTTGTACCATGAGTATGTGTCATACGGTATGTCAACTGAATCATCTTCCATATAACCATATCTTTATCTATTGAATAACTTTCTCACAATCTATTGTTTTCATGTTATAAAAAGTATTTTTTCATCTCTCGGATTATGGCTTTATACGTCACACTGTATGTTCTGCAATTATTGGCAAACAGTGCTGTAAAGATTCATGAAGTAATTGTTAAAGCCCATGCTACAATCAATTTCCGAGAGGTATGAAGTTGCAAAAGAACATGGCCTATTTCTCCCGTTTTACTACCAAATTCTGCCGACTTAAAGCAATTTTTTTTCTCAAAACCTGTCCATTATTTTTCGTTGTGCCCGTGGATACTATTAATCAGGAAATTGAAAAGTTAATCATACCAAAAAATAAGCATAATTCAGCGAAAGCCATTTTACATAAGGTTTGTGTGTGGTCCTTTAGTGGTGAAATATTTTCCGAATAGTCATATTGAACGATCAACATTAGAATTTCATTAACATTAGTTGATATTTCACCTCACCGAGACACAGCGGGAATCCAAAATACATTTCTTTCGATACAACTTTACACTCAAAAAATTTCATATCAACATTAAGTGAAGTTGGATTGTTTACCTGGTAATTTTTGTCTCATAGAATATTCTGCTATCATCATTTCTGGCGATACATACGCACCTATACTTATGATAGGCTCATTAATAACATCAGAAGGCGTACTTATTGTACCCAAAGCTGGACCATTGTTACCGGCTGAAGAAACCCATATAACTCCATATTTATTAACAATTTCATTCACTGAATCACCAACTCTCCTATAAACTCCAAATTAAATTATGTTATACATTTGATACTGATACATACCCTGCATCAACCCAATGAGCGTGTTCTCCATAGCTCATATTTATAACGTGTACATTTACAGTTTTTTTCAATTCAGTTATTTTGATCATTGCCCTTGTGAGAGCCGTGCCAGTTTCCATTGATCTTAATCGACCGTCACCTATTGTTAACGAAACTATCTGAGCACCTGGAGCCACTCCGTTTTGCTCAGGAGAATCTGGAAAGTATGCGGAGGCTATGGAAGCAACATGGGTACCATGGCTGGCTGGAATTTATTCAACACATCTTCAGATATAAATTGAAAAGGAAATATTTTTCAGGAGAGATTAGTTTTGAGAAAACCTTTTTTTGGCATTCTACCACCACATCTTCGAATCAGAACTTTCAGAAGGAAGTAATTACCTTCAAAATAAACTCTTTACAAAGATGTGTAGATCGTGCACAGAAGATTCTTTTAGATACAAACTGGAAGCAAAGGCCCATCCAAACCAAATACTATCAAACATATTAACATTGAATTACATGGAAATACTTTTTCCTATTCAGTTTGTACAACATTCGTTATGGAATTGAATGAGATGATATCATTCTTAGGAATACTACAATTCTAGATGTTTACCCAGGGAAGATAGTTTTCCATGTAATATTCTTTTACATATTACATCAAGTAACGTTTCTATGAAATATATCTGTTTCAATTCCATGACGAATGTTTGGAATACAAACTGAATAGGGAGAAGTGATTTCCTAGTAATTCAATGTTGATTTTTGAAAGTCGTTGTTTTCCTTTTCCTTCAATTTGTTAGAATCTCATTAGTTCGGACTTCCATTGTCTAAAATATAATTCAAAATCTATGGAAGAACAAATAAAATTAGAATGAATAACTGAAATATCAATTATATTAAGCAATAAAACGTGAAATGAAAATATAATGAGACGAATAAAATAATCAATATGCAATTTGAGAATAGCCGAGTAAAAAAAATAAAAAACAATAAAAATAAGCAGAAATTAAAAAAAATTTCAAACCAAGTTACTTCACGAAATTTCGATTCTTAGTATCCACAACAGTCTTCGGGTGATGACTGGAGTATTCCTCCAAGAGGTGACTTTATAGATCATTCGAGTGCTTTCACATATCCCCCCTCTCTCTCTCCGATTCACCGGGAGTTGACCATTTGGCGGAAGTTGCGTGAGTTGCGTATCTCTACGCTAGCTTCGCTGAATGCGTCGTTGGACAACATATATGGAGCTTCTTTGAACTTTCTCTCAAACCACTGTTCCTTCCTGTGGATGATCTCAGTTTGGACCACTTGATTTTATGTTGATGAGTCCAAGTATGCTCTGCTATTCCCGATTTGCTGGTTTCTCCCCGCTGGGTGTTTTTTGTGCTCGGCAATGCACTCTTTCAGTGACCTCTTAGTTTCACCGATATAGGATTTGCCGCACTCACAAGTAATTCGGTAAATGCAATTCTTGGAATTGCAGTTCGCGTTTGGTGGCCTGGTTTTCGTGAGGCTGCTACAGATGGTGTTTACGGATCTGAAGCAGGTTCTGATGTACTTGGATACAATTCTCCTTATCCTTTCCGACAATCCTTTGACATAGGGAAGTACAAGCACTGGTTGTGACGGCAGAACAGACTTCTTGGCAGTCTCGCAAGGAAGTCAGTTCTACTATCACTTTGGAGTAATCATTTCGTTGAAGATCGTTTTTGATGATGCCTAGTTCCTTCTCGAGACCTTCCTTCGTATTACAGAGCCCGAAAGCGCGATCCACTAGTCTTGATGATTCCTCTTTTGGTAGACTGATGGGGTTTGGATTCGTGATTCAGATACTGTCCTGTGTGAGTAGGTTTTTGGTATACAGATATTTCCCACTTAATGTCGGTCCCCTTCACTAATACGTCTAAGAAGGGCAATTCGTTGTGGACTTCCTTCTCCATTGTGAAGGTGGTGGAAGGTCGTATGCTGTTGATATGCTAGTTCTGAAAAAAACTATTCCCATTCCCAAGAAAAGTATTCCCATGGTTTCATACTATGAAGGTGTCGTCAACGTATCTCAACCAGACTCGGAGCTTCTTGTGGGCTTCTTCGATGGCCAGAGTTTCAAACCACTCCATATATATGTTGGCTATAATGGCTATAACTGGTGAAAGTGGCGATCCCATTGGCAATCTCTCATCTTGCGTGAATAATTAATCCTTCAGTTGAAAATAGAAGTTCCGTACACAGGATCCTAGTACGCAAGTGTAAGATGCCGTCACAACCGATGCCTTTACTTCCCTCTGGCAGAGGATTGTCGGAAAGGATAAGAAGAATTGGGTCGAAGTACGATATCAGAACCTGCTTCAGATCCGGAAATACCATCCGTAGCAGCCTCACGAAAACCAGGCCACTAAACGTGGACTGCGATTCCAAGACTTGCATTTACCGAATACCCTGCGAGAGCGGCAAATCCTATATCGGTGAAACTAAAAGGCCATTGAAAGTCCGCATTGACGAGCACAAAAAACACACAGCAAGGAGAAACCAGCAAATCGGGAATAGCAGAGCATGTTTAGACGCATTCAGCCAAGCTAGCGTAGAAATACGCAACATATGGAAACATGTAATCAAGCGGAAAACGGTCAACTACCGGTGAAGCGGAGAGAGGGAAGAATAATAATAATATCCATTTATTTCCGTAAATGATAGTAAAATAAGTCAACATATAAAATATACATAAAACATGGACATACTCGAGAAGAGAATTCACCCTTATTTCGAACGTGCCATAGTGCAAGACAACATCAACAAAAAACAATAATGTGAAACAACAAATGTGAAAAACAGTTATGAAAATATTCAAACTCAAAATAATAAAAAAAATACTCTGAAGGTAACGACACTTCCATTCATTGTCTTCCTTCAATAAAATCATTGATGAGACATCTCGGAGAATCACGAATGAATTTTTTCAATCTGTTCCTGAACAACGTATAGGAATCGGTCTTTTTATTTCTTCGGGTAGGTTACTGTAGACTGTTGGTGCTAGGTAGAAAAAAGACCGCTGGCATATAGATTTTGTCATATGGAGAACAACACGATGATTTCTCTGACTAGGAAGGTAATTATGGGATGGAAGAGGAACACAGTGACATATAGAGTATAGAGTGAAATTTCCAGTTGATGTTCAGGAAGAATACTTACCTTATATCTAATATTCCACTATCTGAATAAGGTTAATTTGAGGGATATCTCCATTCCCTATCAAGGATTAGTTTGAGGAATCTTCGCTGCAACACCTCAAGAGGTTGAATAAATGTTCTAAGGGTACTACCCTAGGTAAGTATACCATACCGTAATTAATGAGTGATATAAAATTTTGAGTCGTTGATAAGGTAAGATTTTTTTTAGATATTGAATTTTATAAAGAATACTTTGAATTTTATTGATAGTGTATGTTATATGACCGGTCCATTTCATGTTACAGTCTAAGAATATGCCTAAGTATTTTATTTTCGTTACAGATGTCACGTTTACGGCGGGAAGCTAGAGATGTTGCAGGAGAAGTGCATAAATTTTGTCTTATCAAAATTTATGGTGAGTAATTTACAATCAAGCCAGTCTTTCACTATGCGGAAATCTGTCTGAGTGTTGATTTTGAGCGTTTACCAGCGAGAACAATCCATTTATAGCACATGGAGACTAGGTCTCCATGTGCTCAAATAGTTTTTAGTTATTATTTCTGATACCAATATCTTCTAGAGATTGCAATAAAAGATTATGACTTACCTACGGTGTCGAAAGCTTTAGATAAGTTTAAGAAAATACACAAACATGGCTTGATCTCATTGAGGGCATAATATATTTCATTAGTTAGGGCTAGAATGGCATCTTGAGTAGAAGTCTTCTCTTTAAAGCCAAACTGTTTTTCTGACAGTAAATGCAGAGGTTTCAGAACGTATTCCATCTGATCCTACGGTCTTTAATTTTCAAATTTTCAATTATACCAGCTATTTCACCTGGATGAGTGGGTGACAAAATGAACGTATTCTCTGTTGTATGTCGATGATACTGGAAATTAGAATCCCTGTCAATTTCTTTTGCTAGCGTACTGCCTACTTCAGAAAATTTTTTACTTATTAAATTTGCCATTTCTTTTTTATCAGTTACTAATTCGCCTATGTCGTTTTCTATTGAATTTATTTTTTTTCCTCGTGTTTGCTGTTATATCCTGAACTATTTTCCACAATTTCCTTGAACAATTTGTGAATAGGTGAGAGCACTCGAATGACCTATAGTCATCTCTCGGAGGAATAGTCTAGTCATCACCCGAAGACGATACTAACAATCGAAAGTCGTGAAGTGACTTGGTTTGAAATCTTTTTTAATGTTTTGCTTTATTTTATTTTTTTAACTCTGTGGTCATTTTCATTTTGCATTATTTTATTCGTTTTATTGTAATTTCTTTTCACATTTTATTGCTTAATATTGATATTTTAGCTATTCATTTTAATTCCATTTGTTCTTCCATAGATTTCGAATCATATTAGACAATGGAAGTCTGGAACTAATGAAATACACCATGAAACATTGTCAACCACCTTCGAACATTTGTAAGAATCTGTTTTTCCGTTAACCAGCAGTCGCCCTACGAACAATCCTGAAAAGTCGAAACTAGTGTGAGCTGAAGTTTAACAAGGTCTTACCCCTTTTTTCAACGTGGGATAATTGGCACGAAAAGAAACTTCTGACATGATCTACACATTCTTTTGGGTAAAGATGCAAAGGTAGGAAGCCGAACGTTTTTTGCCCAGAATCTTCAGGTATATTTTATATTATGTAAAAGGTGCAGAATATGGTGTAATAATAGTCGATTTTGGTTCAGAGAAGCTTCAAATTACTTTAAAAACGGAAAAACCTTTAAAACATGGCAGAAATGATAAAAATGTTTTCTGAATGAACATATTCTAAGGGCTAGAAAAGTTGCTTCAACAAAATGAGCAAATCTGAGGGCGGCGCCCTCGAACCAACTAGAAAACATAGTGAGAGGAAGGCAAACCTAACTTATAATGTGCATAATGATTATGAATGGATGCAAATAAGGTGCATTCTTCATTCTACCAAACTCACACGAACATCAGATTTTGGAAAGTCATTTTGAATTACCCACAATCTGGCAACTATGCTACTTTGATTTGCGTTATCATCATTCGTTTTATGAAAATCAATGTATTTCAATCTGGAAACTAATTTCGAGTTGAACTGGAGTGAAATCATCTTGTTGAATATATTTTGAAAAACAGGATAAATACCGGTTTCGGACATATGTATGCCCATACAGGTAACCAAGCGGGCATGTCGAAAGAGGGTTTTTAGACTTAAAACTTTTACAAAAAGTGACAAAACTAAAAGACTAAGAACGTACGAGGTCTGTTCAAAAAATACGGTGAATTTTCATTCTTCTCAAAAAATATTTATTCATTCATAAATTTCTATTTTGTCCCCGACAAAGTAATCCTCTTCACTTGTGCTAGCAGTTCTGATATGTACTTTTTAGTATGTCCTTGAGCTCTCTCAGCGATTCGGTTTTTTCTCTTCAATCGTCGCAAAACGCCGTCCTTTCATGGGTCTCTTCGATCTTGGGAACAGGAAAAATCACAAGGATGAATACGGTGGCTGAGGCATCATGACGGTGTTGTTTTTGGCCAGAAAATTACGAACAAGTGATGACGAGTGAGCAGGTGCATTATCGTGATGCAAAAACCATAAATTGTTTTTCCACAATACCGGACGTTTTCTTCGTATTGCTTCTCGCAAGCGGCGCATGCCTTCAAGGTATTGACCATACGACCATATGGCAAGAACTCCTGATGCACTACGCAACGGTAATAGAAGAAAGCAGTGAGCAAATCCTTGACATTTGTTCGAACTTGACGTGCTCTTTTTGGTCTTGGCTCTCCTGGGCTCTTCCATTGTACTTTGGTTTCGATTTCACAACCATATACAGTACGCGCCAACTAAGAGAAGATTTTGATGCGCAAATTGTACCCGCCCCAAAAGATACCTATTAGTCACACAAACTGATGTCAATAGTACAGTGGCGTCTACAGTTATCTCGACAAAAATAATTTATAATTTATAATATAATATAATGGGTTTTAATAATAATAATAATATTAATAATAATAATAATAATAATAATAATAATAAC
>WOGR01011924.1:0-10382 GCA_015342045.1 Leptinotarsa lineolata | reverse complement strand
CTTCAACAAAATGGCCGTTATCAATTGTCAAAGTTTGGTAGTCTCACGTTACTCAACATATATTTTGAACTTTTCAGGGTTATGTTGTGAATATATCCCAACTGGGCACGAACTCGCAAGATTCGAACTTGGACAATGACAGGGACGATTTCACAACCAACCTCGATTACGACTGGGAAAGCCAAAGAGTTAGCGTTCAGCTGAAGTTCGTTCAAGAAGGATGTTACCACGCCACTATTTACTACCGTGGCACCGAACTACACAATGGGGATTTTGATATAATCGTGTTGAACAGTGAGTGGTCACTTTTCTTAGGGTGTGAATATGTACTGTGTCAAGATATACAATGTTACTATTATTATTTTAAAACAAGGCGTGGTAGGTGAACATTTATCAAAATTGTTAATTTCATGGAAAATACAGCACCAGGTATTTAGTAAAATAGAATGAAGATCAGTTCTGGAGCTTATCCATTCATTCATGGCCCCTCTAATTTGAGATAATCTCACTAATTCCGACTATCATTATTATAATCTAAAAGTTGCTCAAATCAAGCTCAATAAGTTCCTCATTTCGAACAGTATTATTGATGAAATAAGATCTATACTTTTGGTTGATTATTCTCATGCAATTCTGTTATCTCTCTCTCTCTCTCTCTCTCAGTTCGGCTTGCATTCTGTGATTTCTGACTGTCCATCATGGAATACTTCTAGGTTCAAGTCTTATTTGAAGTTCAGCCAGGCAGTGATTATACTGATATAACTGACGGAGTTCCGCGAGGGTCCGTTCTGGGACCGATACTGTCTTGATATATATCTAATACCCTCGGGAAATCGACATGCTTTGTCAATATGATTATTTTTTCGGGCAGTAAAGTATATTTATAATTATTACTATAATGTCGTCTATCGAACTTTTATCCGTTCTAGGTATCGATTCCACACTAGTCCATAAAAACGTCGCTTCGAAAAACCACAACATTTGTTACGATGCCAAATTAGTGGGCGTCAACGGAGAAAGGATCTCAAAACCGAAAAAAGTTTTGTGCTACGTTTCGCCAAAACAATTGATAATCAAAGAGCTCATCTTGAAGTTTATACCGAAGAGGCTGTTTACTTTTAGGCTATGTCCTTCGACTAAGGTGAGTAATGAACGGATTATCGGATCGCCCTCTATTTGACACTCTAGGTGGCTATCCAATAGGTTTGATAAACTATTCCATCAGACGTGCCATCATTTATCTCCATTAATATTCGTTTGAATTGTCTACCATATTTGAGCGATAACTGTATTTCATAATACGAACATCAAATTTTATTGTCATAATAAACTGTAGTCACAAAGTTTCAGGTGTTAGTTTTCAATATAAATGCCAAATTTGAGACACCAAAATCTCACCGACTGCGAGTTCAGTTCCAAATAATAAAATCCTTCACCTCTGACAAGTACGATATTTTTGTTTCAGTTCAGTTTTCAAGCTCATTCGTTAAAGTCCAATGAAAGCTATTCGAACGCTTTCACCATCGATGACGGTTGTCAGCCGAAGATCGAACTCGTGTCAAGAGAACGAAATGTCATCGCCGCCACATTCGCTCAGTTCCTGCTGAAAAACATGGGCGGTTCTGAGACTTTCAAAGACAAGCAGGATTTCTTTTATCACGAGGTCAGGAAGTTCCACCAGAAGCACTATCATGAGAAGCTCTCGATGAAAGTCAACAGAGAGAAGCTTTTGGAGTCGAGCATGAAGGCGACAAAAAACTATTCAGTTTCCGATTGGTGCAGGAATTTCGAGGTCACTTTCCAAGGAGAGCAGGGTAAGTTGGGAAAAATCGTTTCTTTTCGGTTATTGATGCCTTCTAGCTTTGATTGTGTACTTGAATTGGGGAAAAAGGTAACCCGTCAAAAACAACACCTGGACTTGGACAGACAGATTCAAAGAATGTTATTCCAATCGAATGATTATGTACATACCGGTTTCGGAGTGTTATGCCCGTCAGAGCAGGATAGATTCAACCAATACAGCACTCTATCGGATATAAATCAATGTTCGTCGTGGTATTGGCCACGAATGTAGGTTTTCCCTAGTTATTATGTATCTTTCCTCGACATAGTCATCAAACTTATTTGATTTTCCATCGTAATAGTTCGAATTTTTTCCAAATATTAATTGTATTTCAGTTCTCAATACTAATTTGGTCTGTCTATGCTATATTTGTATACCCTGAATAATGACATTTCTGTATCATTTACATAAATTAAATGAATTGTTCTCAAAAAGATCAAATAGAATTTGACAGGCTGTCAATCGGCCTTCACAACGCACCAAGTGCTTGGCAAAGACTTATGTATCTCAACCGCCGGTTTCAGGCATAGATTGGGGCGGTTTACGCAGAGAATGGTTCGAACTGATTTGCGCCCAATTATTTGATGCCAAACATGGACTGTTCAAGAGTTTTCACGAAGGACAACAATCGTTAGTTCATCCGAACCCGGATAGACCGCAGCACCTGAAGCTAAGACATTACGAGTTCGCAGGAAAAGTAGTCGGAAAGTGCCTATACGAGAGCGCTCTTGGAGGTAGTTACCGCCAGTTGGTCAGAGCGAGATTCACCAGATCGTTTCTGGCCCAAGTTATTGGTCTTCGGGTACATTACAAGGTAAGAGTGTTGTCCTTGGAGTATAACGATAGTTATAGAGATTTTTTGTAGTACTTTGAACAAGACGATCCAGACCTGTACCTCTCCAAAGTTAAGTATCTTTTGGACAACAACATCGACGACATCGAAACCGAGTTGTATTTCGTCGAGGAGCAGTACGATTCGAGTGGTCAACTTGTAAGGGCGGTGGAACTAGTGCCAAACGGAGCAAAGTTGAAGGTTCAGAACAGCACCAAGTTGCAGTACCTGGACGCGTTAGCGCAATACAAACTGGCGACTAGCATCAAGGATGAAATGGAGGCTTTTCTTAGAGGATTGAACGAACTTGTCCCGGATAATCTGTTGAGCATTTTCGACGAGAATGAACTGGAAGTAAGTGGAATCATCTGTGTTATATGTTAGTTCAACTATGGAGTAAAAAAAAATAGTGAAAACACACACCAAAACCAACACTTAATACACATTTCGCGCGTATTAAGTACGTTGTGGAAAGTAATTTTTGTAGTAAAACGTCTTAACGCACTAACTTAGTAGATCCGGTCCTTCGAGCCGGATATTTCCCAGTATCCTTTTTTAACTAAAAATATTTGTTTGAATTGGCGTTTCAGTTGCTTTTGTGCGGTACCGGCCGTTATAGCATCGCCGACTTCAAAGCGCACCACGTCGTCAACGGCAATTCGCCCGAGTTTCGGCGCATCGTCGGCTGGTTCTGGGCGGCGGTCGCTAATTTCACGCAGGAAGAGATGGCACGACTTTTGCAGTTCACGACGGGGTGCTCTCAGTTGCCACCAGGGGGATTCCGGGAGCTCTCGCCCCGCTTCCAAATCACCGCCGCGCCTACGTTTGGCAATCTTCCTACGGCGCACACTTGGTGAGTATGTCTGAATTTGGTTGACATTTAGAGATCTGAAACAAAAACCTTACAAGTGAGTAATGTTGAATATTATAGGAATAAAATTTCGGTAATGTTTGGTTCAGGTCAAAGAGAAAAATTAGTGAAACGAATCTGAGATGAAAGCAAATCTTTTTGAGCTGGAATGGAAAGAGGCAATGATATGAGATAAGTTAAATTACACTAAAACTTGATGGTACAACATCAATTTCACATTTCTTGATCTCCATTTGCTTGAAGAGAGCTTCAAACGTTTTGGAGAATCGCACACAATGGACTGTATTAGATAAGGATTTCTTCTGGAGCTTATGTATGTTTTTCTTCGTTAGCTGCTCTGTGTATTTGTCATTAGCGTCAGTTGTCATATATCCACTATGTGAAAAAGAAGAAGAATATACATTTTCTATTTAGTCTTCTTAGTCTTTAGTAAAAGTACCATGTATCATGGCAACTGACACTATTGAGAAATATACAGAGTGCCCAACTCAGAACAAATGTATGTGCTTCAAATAAAATCCTCTCTAAGTCTGTTGATTTTTAAATTTTAAAATTCCTGTGTTGAATAAAAAAGGGGAGATCAAATTGTCGAATGGTTTTAAGGAATAAAACACCAGTTTTCAAATACGAAAATCAATGTTCGTCATGGTATTGGCCACGAATATAGGTTTTCCTTAGTTATTATGTAACTTTCCTTGACATACTCATCAGACGTATTTGATTTCCTATCGTAATATTTCGAATTTTATCCAAAGATTATTGTATTTTAGTTTTCAATACTGATTTGGTTTGTGTATTCTGAAAACACTTGAATTTTTTAGTTTCAATCAGCTCTGCTTACCGGACTATGACTGCTACGAGCATTTCGAGAAGTCCCTTTTACTGGCCATCAGCGAAGGCACCGAAGGATTCGGAATGGTTTGACGACCTAAACTGTGATTACGTTTTCAGTATTTCTCATTAATTTCCAGAACAACTTATTTAACAGATATTCAACCATTTTAGTATTTACTCTCGATCTTTTTTGTATATTTTGTAAGAAGTTTAGTGCTAAGTTAGTTGTAGGCAAGGCCTGTCTGATATTTCAATTTTACTATAGCCAGTGTTGAAATTCTTACTCTACATTTTCTTAAGGATAATACTCATTTTAATATTTTTTATCACTTTCATGAATACATTTGAAAATATTTTTGAAAGGTATTTATTCTTGAAGCAATAGAATACTACTATAATTTAAATGACAATAATAATAATAATACAAAAATGTATTTCCTCTAGGGACGATATACAAAATTGTATTGAAAAAGTCAAAAGGCAATTTGAAATACAATATAAATACATAAGAAGCAGATGATTAAATCACATACACAAAGTATGAAGTTATTGGAGTTTGTAACTAATTTTAGTCGGACAGAGGGTAGTGGCAGTTGAGTACCAAAAAGTATTCTTTTTTTGAAATTTTGAAAGTCAACAGTATTTTTTATATTTCCACTCTGTTGAATAATCGTGGCCTAAGTATATTGGATGATTTCACACCGAAATTATATGATCTGTTCAATTCAAATTGAGATTTGTTTTTGAAAATGTAAAGGTACGGTTCAATTACAAAGGGAAGGAAGAGTCGACAGGTTAAATTTTTCAAAATATTTTCTGCAGCTTCTTGGTTTGAGATTTCTCTTCTAAGCTTCGAAGACATCATCGTATGAAGTGGAAACTCCCCACAACCATATTACATATATCTGGACTCGGCAAAAGCGTGATATGAGTTGAGCATTTGGCTCTCGGTGAGGGCAAGCCTCAGGTTTTTAAATTTACATGCCTAAGAATATCTGAGTATAGTGAGTTTTGAAATTTAAATTCCTGTTGAAGGATTTCATCCACTTTTTTGTGGTTCATTCCTCTCCAATTCCACTCTCAAGGGTTGAACTAGTTTTTTTCTGTTATGAAAATGTGGTTTCAATAATAATAATAATAAAGGTCGTTCACATAAAATTCATAGAGTACCAGTGCGATAACATCCTTTAGTGACTCCCACGTTAATGAGTACAATTTGTGATTTCAGTGCGGCATATTTCACTCCATTGTCGTGAATTTTAATAAAAGGTCATTATAGTCATAGTCGATAATGAGTCCTGCTCAGGTCGCGAAATACCAAAACGGGGCACTCCTCTACCTCAGTATATCCTATGACATTCTCCAAAAATGTAGAAATTGAAGCTATTGTTGACTTTTTTTTCTACTAAAACCATACTAAATTTGTTATAGTCCATAAAATTATTGATTGATTTAGTAAATTCTTCAAGGTTCGGATTTGTCTTCAATTGCCTACTCTCTGTATATAGACTAAATTCGTTAAGAAAAATATAAGTTTTCATCAAAAGGCCATTAAAAACAAAAACTTTGAAACATCCATTTCCTTCGAATAGTTTTTTATAGTTGATAACAATAATAAAAGTAATCACGTCGTCTTGATTTTGATGGTACCCACTGAACAAAATCAAAAAAATTTACAATTCAACCACTTGTAAAATCGACTTCTCTTTATTAAATGAAAGATGTAACATATATGGAGCTGAATAGAAATCAGTCAAAGAGTGGGAGTAAAGAAGATTTATCATACGCGGACATTCCATATCCCTGAAAAGGGTATAAAATCAGAAATCTGTATGAAGCGCACAATTTTGCACCATTCATTTTTGCTAGTGTTACGTAGTTTTTCCAGCATATCAGACAGGCTTCGGTTTCATTATGTTGATAAAGTAACAGTCTGATAATTTATTTGTAATTTATTGTTATACAATCCTACGAAAGATTAAAGCTGTTTTTTCGGATATATGAAATTTTTTTGTTTTATTTCAATCAACTTGCAATGGATCCTTTCCGTGGTCTCGTGTAGATGGCAGGACCTGTATTTTTTTTTACGGACAAAACATAAAATCTTGAAAAATCTATCTCCCCCAACCACCTATACAGTAGGTTCTGGTAAATGCCTACTGTAAAACAACTACCCCGGCTAATACCAAGCTGGATATTGAATTATATCCGACAGACATTTATGCAAGATACCTCACAGAGGAATTTTCGACACAAATTGAAGTAATGCAAAGGAATTTGTAAATGAATGAAATCAAAATATTTGTTTTCTGTTATATATGACCCTGTTATATTTCGCAAAAAATTTGAAACGATGAATACGAAAGAATTGATCGTATTCCAAAAGAAGAATATATAACAATATGGCTATGTTGTTGAGGCAGTCATCAACATTTTTTCCTTATAAAATTTTAATCAGATGAATGACTGCATTATTTGTATCAACAAAGATGGTCTGTTTTTTTCCTCTCTTCTATAAAGGCTCTCATCTGTCATCAAACAAGTTTATATGAATGAACATAGGTATTCCCCAGGATAGGTGAACGTGGAACATTCCAAAGTCCAAACAGTGACAATGAAAGCGACGTGTGCTTCATATATTGTGTATAATTATCATTCTGGTACTAATTAATTATAATTATTGTATTAATCATTGTTCTTGGATCTCGACATAGAGAGAGAGCTATTATGTCTCTCCATACCAGTCTAGTCCAATCGGGTTAAATAGATATAAAGCTTTTAAAAATATGTGCGATAGTTTTTGGATTCAGAATGACGTGTAGAAAAACATGTTTTATAATAATGATAATAATAACATGACAGAATGGTACTGGTTGTAGCCTGTAAAGTCGTCGGGAGTTTGGATCCCCTTCTGTGCATGGACCGCGACTATGAGAGAGCAGGAATTGGAGCACTTCTTTTTAGGGCAGCTGCCTAAGCAGCTGATGAACAATGAGTATAGAATTCAAAAAATATAGAAACACTCATTTGTAAAGAAAAATTTTTGTGACTTGAAATGAAAAAGAATAACGAAATGAATATAGGATCAAGAAAATAACTTTTGTTTTATTTCTACTAAGTTTTTTATTTGTTACGACCGGTTTCGGTTTATTAAACCATTCTCAAGTAAACCGAAACCGTCCGTAACAAATAAACAATTCAGTAGAAATCAGTCGATTTATATTATCATTTGAGAAATTTGAAATTTATCATTTTTTATTTTTCTTTCTGAGTTGAAAAAAACTTTATGAAAGAAGCAAATTTTTTTTGACCTCCGTTTTAACAAATGGCGACATAAAAGTTGAAATGATAGACTTCTGTCAGAGACACGATATAAATTCTAAAAATAGAAACGATCGTCATCAACTCATCAATTAGTGTCATGCAAATCCTTCAATTATAAATTATTCCAAACCGCAATGCGATGTCATAAACAGTGGATCCCCTGTGGTTAATTCAGTTCTGAAAGCATTTTCATCGGTACGATTTTCTTTCAAAATCTAAATTGAAAGACATCGACTCAACTCTGAATTGAATGGAGAATAGGGCAAGAACTACCTGAAAGAAAACGGTTCCATATCTTTCAGCATACTGTCTGGCTGATTCTAATTTCTTGAGCAGAAAGGGACAATTTGCTGAATGCTTCTACCAGATTATCGAAAATTTTTCTGATTCAAACCTATTCCATAAGATAAGATTTACCACTTATAAAAAATCTCTCAATAGCCTACTTATATCCCGTCTTTTTCGTGCAAATGCCAATAAAAGTCTTATATTTATGTTAAAAAGACATGTGCCCTTGTGTCTTCCAATTGAAATACTATATAATGTAAGTTTAAGTCTAAAGCTTGTCGCCCACTTGTCCGCAACAGCACGGCACGGCGCTGTCCGTCGTCTGATGGCGACGGGTAGTAGCAACGCCTACTTGTCCAGCTACAATCAGCATACTGAAGATGCTGTTTGTTCGATTTCGAAGGAATTCC
The DNA here is from genome assembly GCA_015342045.1 of Leptinotarsa lineolata. Taxonomy (NCBI): domain Eukaryota; kingdom Metazoa; phylum Arthropoda; class Insecta; order Coleoptera; family Chrysomelidae; genus Leptinotarsa; species Leptinotarsa lineolata. Next base: position 1,980 of record WOGR01011924.1, on the reverse strand, counting down.
AGTTGACATCGAGCGGTGACAGAAACGTGTTTATCAATAGCAGTTCTGACGAAGAAGACGTCTTATAGTGGCCGCATTATTGAAAGAAAAAGAAAATATTCACAAAAAAAAGGATGTGGGTCTATTCCATTAATCAAAAGAGGGCAAATCTAGGAGAGTTTCATCATCTCTTCAACGACCTGAAAGAAGGCGAAGAGACATTTTTCCAGTATTTCAGAATGACTCCAGGCAAATTTTCAGAACTTCTGGATATTCTAGAGCCTGCCTTAATATTTGAAAATACTTCATTCAGAAGAGCAATATCAAAGGAGGAAATACTTGCTGTAGCATTAAGATACGTAAATAAATTATAACCGTATATTTTTTAGTGTTTATTGGAGTGAATATATTCAAATATCAAAATACAAAAATAAAAATCCATTCTTAGAAACTAAAGGTAATAAACTGAAAAACACACAATTTTCTATCACATACCATATAATATAAAATGGTACTCCAGTTACATTGTTTCCTTTGTATAGTTACCTACCATTATTGTCGGAATCAGCCGCAGGTGATGGAATAGGAGTAAATATTGGATGTTGTGAATACGGCGGATATGAGGCTGAAGAATGTTGTGCCTATGGTTGAAAATAGAGTGCGAGTGGAATGGCTGAAGGATGCTGTGATTGAGGCTGCCGATATGGTGACTGATATAACTGGGACTCGAACGGTGTTTCTGGCATAGTGGCTCGATTTTGTTGCTCATAGTATGTGTATCGCTGCTACACGTCATTGGGTTGAAATTCAAATTTCGTGATTCCGCATCGATAACTAAACCGAATATTTTGAATTTGTCTTCAATTTTCCGTTGTGGAGCGAACGTTTTCACTGTTTTCGCCATGCAATCAAAAATTTTTGTTATTGAGTCTGATGCTTTAGGATGCTTTATTCTTTGCTTGTGCTTGTCGATTAAATAATTTTGTAGCACTGCTGCTGTAGACAATGCATTTTTAGTCTCTTTAGTGTGAGATTTTTTTTGTTGATACTTTCAACTTGTTAGGGGCTGCACCGCCGATTCTAGGCTTCGGTCTAGACACGGAAGAACTTGGAATACTTTCGGGACTGATTGTATCATCTGAACTCTTGATGGATTTTCTATAACTATCTTTCAATGTGCTCCATCTTTTCTTGCATTCAACACCTAAAACAAAATTATATGCTAAAATTTTTACTTGGTTGATTTTTTCCAGGTTTTTGCTAAGGGAGACACGTTCTGGACAATTGCGTTTAGCTACCGACTTGGAGAAACAACAGTTCGTAATATGGTGTATGGAACCTGTGAGGCTATATAGCAAAAATTTGGATCATTGGTGAGGCCTACTCCTTCAGAAGAAACTTGGCTGAAAAATGAACGGGGTTTCCAAATAATTTGGAATTTTCCAAACTACGTTGCTGCCATTGCAAGCACGTCGTTACTGATGAACCTCCAAATAGTGGATCACTGTATTTCAACTACGAGAAAACATTTAGTATCGTTTTACTTGCAATTGTAGACGCTCATTGCAGACTCACTGCCACTGATGTAGGCGCTTATGGAAGAAATAGCAATGGAGGAATATTTGCAAATTTGGCCATTGGAAAGAAGTTGTACTAGAATACATTGAATTTACCTCCAGACAAGTCTTTACCTGGCATTAATGAAATCTTGCCCTATGTTTTTGTCAGAGATGAGGCTTTTCCTTTACACAAACATTTAATGCGCCCTTATCCTGGTGGCTAAATATTGAATAAAAAGGAAAGTATACAACTACAGACTTAGTAGAGCTAGACGAACTTTAGAAAATTGTTTCGGAATTTTAACAAAGAGATTTCGTATTTATCAGAGACACCTGCAAAATATCCCTGAGCACCTTGATAAAGTTGTTCTTGCTACATGTTGTTTACACAACTTTCTCCGAAATGATACATGCCATTGGACCGACGCTGCCGACGATAATC
>WOGR01011923.1:0-10383 GCA_015342045.1 Leptinotarsa lineolata | reverse complement strand
TTTATTTCAATCAATTCATCACTGAGGACTGTATTCTTTCTTCCGTTGGGACACCATGATTCCATAAAGAGTTTGGATGACCCAAAATCCAACACAATCCAATCAGTCGGATGGCTCTTTTCTGGATGGAATCCAGCAGCTTGAGAATATGCTTACATGAGAACAATACTCCAAGAAGGTCTTACCTGAGCTTTATAAATCATCAAGCTTTTGAGAAGCAGCCTTCGCAATTCCAGCGACATGATTGTGTTAATACATATTGGTGTCCATTTTAAACCCCAACAAACTTATCGAAGCAGAAAGTGGAATTGTCTGTCCTGATATTATTATATATTCGATGATTACTCAAAATGAGCCGTTTGATGCTCCTTTAGACAGAGTTCTTCTAACGATGGATCAGTGTTCATCGAACAGTCAGTAATAACGTCTAAATAATTGAAGTGATCAACAAGTCCTCTAACTTCATTTAGGTCGGAGACATTGATGATGAGTTTCATTTTATCATAAAACTGGAATATGCTACACTGCCATACCTCTCGATAAATTGTTTTTGATAGTCGCATACAACAAAAAATATTATGTGATTTGGTAGTAAGATGTTCGGAAAAATGTTTGTTAGTAGATTAATGCTAAAGCTTTCATCTCGAAACCTGTTATATTCAGAAAAATCATTCAGTGACTATGTATGTTATCACAAACAAATTCGAATTGCAATACAAACACTAATGAGAGCGAAGAAGAAAGAAGTAGGATAGTTTTCGTTAGTACCTTACGTACCGAAACCGTGGTTACGGTGCACGAATTGGCTCTCGGTCTGAACATTGCTGTACTCCATTTTCTTTTGATCTGGGCTTGGACCTAGAAATAAAAAGAAGAATTTATTTTTGAAACATACAGATTTTGTTTATCTGAAAGACTAGTTGCTTATGAGATGTTTAAATGATGTGAATATTATTCTCCATTCTAATAATATCAAACAATTCAAAAATGAGTTGGGAGGCTATATCAAATCGACATCGAGTCGAAAACCCCTTAATAATATAGTACTTCGGTTAAGTCCTCCATGATTATAAACCCATGACATATACTTTCTGAGATATATTGCATTATCCATGCATGTGTTGATTTGTGAAAATTACTTTCTCAAACACTAGTCATCATTTGAACCTCAACTGCTTGTTCCTCTTGTATTTTTTAATGTATTTTTCAAATTTAGTTTTATGCACCATTACTAGAGATTTGAAGTAAAGCTTATGTATCATATTTACTATTTATACTTATTACCCTGCATCTATTCAACCTATACAAGAATCTGATTTCTAACAGTTTTCCCCACTTTATTGTACATTATTTAGGTTAGCTTATGATATTTCTGTATTGTAACGTTTTTGTTATGTGCAATAAATTATTATATCATTATTATGTCTCTGAATGGATGATACATTCAGAAAATTTTATTGATGAGAGACACACAGGCTTTCTAATGACGAATTTATGTTCTGAATATTTCCAAAAAGGCTGAAATTATCAAGAATTCCAGTAAAATTTTTTTCAGGAAAACATATATTTACGTCCACGAGGCATTTGTAGTTCCATCTCCCATCCGCCTCTAGCTTTCTCTCAAATTTTCCAAATAATAATAATAATATTTAAACAAAAGTCGGTAAAAATTTGGAAAGCCTCATCAAGTTGAATTTCATCCAGAATGTCAGATCATTCCAAGTGCACAAATCAAAATGATATAGTTTTATTAGAAAGGAACCTGAATATATATCTATAGGGAAAACAATTCATGTCCATATTTCATTTAAGCATTCGAAAGGTCACCTCAAGAGAAATATTTTTCAGAAATTCGAAATCTTGAAGAAACTAAATGGAAATGTCAAAGAAAGACCTTTTTGAGGATAGTATGGACGAAAGTCTTCGCGTGATGATTGGACGTCATTAAAAATAATTTTGTGTATAAAAAAAATAGATGTTATTCGGAATGTTATGACAGGTAGATACTTGAAACGATCCTGCATGATAAGTAGATGTATGCCAAAAAGACTTGTGGGGAAAATCAAGGAAAAATCTTCAAAGTGAATTAGGCACACTAATGATGGATGTAACTGAGAAAAATAAATCAATATAAGATCAGCTATTCTTAATCCATTATAACCGATCAACTCGAAAGTTGATTTTATGAAAAAAATTCACAGAATTGGAGGAATAACAGTAAAATTGTAGCATTTGCTGAAGAAAGTAATTGAGACTGAATTTCAAAAGTATACGTAGTTGTCATCAAAAGAATAGAAATGCCCTTTGGGCTTTGGGATGCTTAAATGACAATGATGGTAGATAATAGTGACCAAAACAGTAGACTAGTAGGTTCAGCTACAACAATAGTTCAGCTATGAAAAAAAATTTACAATGATATTTTAGACTACTATTTCATTGTGGTGTATGGAGATGTTTTCCATAATTTGAGTCAGGTTACGTTATATCAATATTACTATCACGTTTTCAATTTGAAAAATTCTGGTTGAGCTGACATGTTTACACGAACAAACAAATTACCGAATTCATTTCACTTTCAAATCATTTTTATCAATCATCAGCTAACCTTACTAACTGAATATCAGGCCATCAATGTTTTTAATTAAAGCAGATTACAAGGGTGTGTTTAGGATATTCAAGTATACTTTGTTTCTGTAATACATACCTCTCCATTGCAGAAACAAAAGAGGATTGCCACACAAAGGCCCTGCAAAACAAAAATACACAAGTTGATGATAATGGTTCCCAATTTCGATTGTATAGGAAGTTTTCAGAAATATTATGGGCAACTTCAAAGGAAAATTATTCACCTGATGGGATACTCCTTCAAATAATGAGATAAGATAGAAAATAATGGTAGCATATGAGATTTGTATATTTTCATTCAAATATATACGTTCGTTAAAAAAATAATTGAATTATTGACACACTGATGGTGATTTGAGGTTTCTGAAAGTTTTTGAATGCCAAAGACATGTGTTTTTGAACATTCAGAAATACATTTAGATGGATTTATTAACCAGTTTATATTGTCAACAAAAATCATGTAATAAATAAGTAGTACGAGCACTTGTACTGTTGTGTCAGATAGTGTTGTTATTACTATTGTTTTTCAGTGCTTTCAGTTTTGATATTGGATAACGAATAAAATTCAAGTTGTGACATTTAGTTGTTTCTGTGAAATATTCATTCGAGAAATATTCGTAAATGAATACTTGAACTGTATGTCGCAAAAGTGTCAAAGTTTCAATGCCCACAGAGGCATTTATGAAAGCGCGTACCAATGGGCTTGTTCCATGCTATTGAAAATGATACGGGTTTAGGGGTATATTATACTTATCAAGCCTAATCGGTCCCAAGATCTCTTTATATTTGCAGAAAAGCAACAGTTCAAATTGGCCGCGTGTCAGTTGACCAATAAAATTAATCGTGTCCACAGCAGTGTTGCCAAGTGTATTGGTTTTTAATATACAATCAGGGAACTAAAATTTGGTGATCCAATTTGACAGACGCCATTTTTGGTATTATTGTTGTCAACTCAGTGTGAAAACAACTGTTACAATCCGATTTGTTTGTTACAGTTTTCTAAGTGGAGAACTTTTTCTTTTATAAAAGATAGGTCTCGGCGGGTGTCTACTATTTTAACAAAAATACGAAGTTATATGTCGAAACCACTGACATTGGAAAGAGTACATTGTCTCATACAATAACTGAAAGGGTGGCAATATGGCTAATATACCAGTAACATTTTCTAGGCCGTGACGTCACTGGTCTGAAAAATCCTATTTTTTATAATCAATTACGGGAAAATAACGGTATTTAGAGAGCTGAAACAAAGTGCACTGTTTTTCAATTAGAAATTACTATCAAATGAACTGTGAATCAAAAATCATGGAACAACGCCATTGAAGACTTGTGACGATAAATAATCAGAAATCATTCTGATGTTTGATTGGTTAGAACTTTGAGTAAGGATTCAATCGAATATGAATTTTTAATTGGAACATGCAGTTGTAATTGGTATTTGAACAAAACTAGCAATATATTTATTGAATTTCGGTTTTCAAATAGCTCTGTTTCATCCTATTCATTAACCGGCCTAGTACCACTGATGAGACCAATGACAGGTCGGAACAGTGTTGTCAGGGTGCAAACGTCTCGCAATCAGTCTGTTGTGAGAGCAATGGGCCTTTGTTAAGATTTTTGTTTCTCTTTGATATTCTTGATTTTTTCGATCCTTGATGTTGTTTCTGACTCAGAATTATTTTTATAATAGTTCTAACATTGTATTCATATCCTGACGAAGTACTAATGATCTATACAGATGGAAACAGCACTGTTCAATATTTGATCTAGTTCTAGCTAATCGAAGTGATAGCTACAATGTTAAAGGAGCTGCGATGTTAAAGGACCGCCGTTGGGAAAAACGCAATTTCGTATTGAATCGTATACATTATTAAAATTGTAAAACAAACAAATTTTCAGAATAATATTTTTCGTAATTCGGCTAAAACCTCGATGGAAACTTCGAGCTTCACCGAGTCACCTGTAAATTGATATCCCATTCACAATTATGTTCTTGAAAATGTTCCAAATTATTTCTCCATTAATTTCTGGAAAAAATTTTACATTAAATGATTCAATGAATTGTCGTATTATCCATTTCATGGAGGAGAGTGTTTTTTGTCATTTTCGCGTTTTCAGTTAGCGTTAAATAAAACTTCCAGGTGCAATTAAGGCCATTTAAATTACCATGGCATTGATTTGAATTTCAAAAATCATACTTTCTTTGGATTTCATTGAACGTACCAATTAGATCACTTTTCAAGTTGTGAGTTCCTCCTCGTTTAGTAGTAAGAAATTGCTGAAGACCTAGTATTGTACTATATGATTGTCGTTAGAGTTTTAGTACTTTGTTTTGAGTAATTTATGTTATACAGCGTGGTCTATCGAGTGTACAAAGTGTACATAAGAGAGCTTCCTCGGGTGCACCAAAAGAGCTTCCAGGGTGGCAAAGGGAGTGGTGAAAATCGAATTGACCATAGACTCATTCCAAGCGCATTGGTCGTCCGGACCAAATGACATTTGATGAGTGAGGCTGCAAAAAGAATCGAAACTTCTTCTCAAGAAATGTTTATAATTCTCAGGGCAAGTTTGTCTCTGGGTTATATACTGAAACATGGAGATTGATTACGACCACCTCCATTCCAAACCCTGAGGAAATCGGACATAACTAGATGAAGGCCTTGTACCACTTAGTCTCATGTCATTAGCATTGAAGACAGAAAAACTACTTGACAGGCATATTCGGAACATAGCACTGGCTCTCAGATCACTGCATTGAGACCAATATGTTTACTGATTATGTATGTCGACAGAAACGACTTTATGTAGGGTTAGGAAAAAAAAACAGATTATGGAAGAAAGAAGAGTTTTGGCTGTTCTCTTCGGATACATCTGTCGGCAAAGTCCAAATATCTGGAAATGGCACTAGATTCCAGACAGACACCGGAACTAACATTTAGAGATAGGGAAAAGAAAAGCGGAGATAGCACTGATGTTGCTCTCGTTGAATATCTATGATAATATAGAAACTAGTGCGGGTAACGGGACTATAATAATGGGTGTCAAGGTAAAACATCTATTAAGCCCATGAAGTCACGACATTTTTGGAAACTTAGAAGAAATAGACGGCTCCTGAGTAGTAGAAAAAGGAGTGTACAGCAAAGTGAAGACAACACATTGCTTCTCCTTTCGTGATATTTCATGACAAATTTCGAATGAGGACCCGTACGAGCTGGAATGTCAAATATCAAAGCGGTTGATCGACTTTGTAAATTGATCTTATACTAATGTAATTGAACTTTCAGGCCGTTTCTGCTTCCAATATTGCACTAAGAAAATGATTGTCATGCCTGTACCTGTAGGTTAATCTATATTATGTAAATCATCTGTATTATAAAGGCATTCCACATAAAACCCACTCGTGCTAGTCTGGAGAATCGATAAATAACTCTTTCGACACTCCCGACTATTTTTCAAGATTTACTTCTGTCAAATGAAGCTATGAGATGTGGTTCTGACAAATCTTGCAAATCCGTAATTGCATGAAATACACTAGATTCCACATAATGTTATGCTGGTGAGTAATTTTTTATGAAGATACACAAGCACTGTAGCATTAAACTACGGTCATTTTGAGAGCGGTATCTGAGGGAGGGTGTGCCTTATGTTGGATTCAAATCAGAGTTTGGAAAGACGATCACGGGAATTTCATTTCTCAATGACACCGTTCTTCAAAAGAATGAGTTTTCGAACAGTGTAATTTAAAATGTATCGAGTCGAACCTCGAAGAGATGGACAGAGATAGTTTGCCGTACCTAAACTTCTGACATACACCACTCTTGGAAGAATCAAGCGGGATGAGTAATTCCAACATTTTTCGTGAAGAGAGACAAGTCTTCAAAATTTCTTAGATGTTCCAGACTAGGTTGCTCCCTCAATCAAATTTGTTACGGAAGATAACATAATTATAAATACTTTTTTTCCAAGTAGTCGACAGCTTTGATAAGTATCACTGTGTTGTTTATGAAACAGTTTTGTAATATATGTTGGATATTAATTTTGCACCATTGAATTTCTGAAATGGGCATCATTTTTAACTTTTTCTGGACGAGTACAGCAAATTTAAAAAAACAAAATTTTATATATTCGTAACAATAATCTTCAGGAGAATTCATGCTTACACGCTGTGTCCAAGATATGAAGGACTAGCCTGGAAGAATCGGAAACCTTGAAATATACAAAGTGGATTGAGTTAGAAAAAACTTGTACATTTCAAAGATAATTAACACGGCGTTTCTGAATTTAGGTGAATCTGAAGAGCAAAAAGCACAAAAGTTTCCCAATTTCGTTTTGACCTGGTTTTAACTCTGGTTATAACAAAAATACCTCCTCAATGCCACTTTTCAGGCAGACGTCTTTCACAGAGTTTCTACCTCACTTTTCGTTTCCGAGAAATCATTATCAATTAAAATTTTTTTAGGAACTGGAAGAGAGAAACACCCGATACAAGTTTTCTTTTGTATCGACAACGCCACTGATTAATCACACCAATCAGAACTTTCCAGACTAAAACCTCATTCAAATAAACTCTAAAACTTTTTCAAATTCATCCAAGTTTGTATCTCTTGAACACTCAGAATGATACACATTTGTATAAGTGATATATATCATCAGTCATCACCCGAAGACGATTGTGGATACTAACAATCGAAACGTCCTGAAGTAACGTGGTTTGAAATCGCCTAATTTTCAATTATATTGATTTATTTTTATTTTTTTCAATTTTTTCACTCGTATTTTATTTCACTGTGGATTCTTTTCAGGTTTTTTGCTTGATATGTTTGCCATTTTTAGCTACTCTTTTAATTTTCAATTGTATTGTTTATTTCAGGGATTTCAAATCATTTTATGCAATATTAGACAATGGGAGTCCGAATTGATGAAATTGATATATACCATTTTGTCTAAAAAACACGGTTAAAAATCTGTTTTCCGATACATTCGATATCTCTAATTTCTGTCGACGACAATAACTTTGGTCATGAATTTCAAAGTTACTTTGTATTTATCTATCATCGTGATTGCCTCGTTACATCGGATTCAATCGATATAGAATTTGATGGGAGTCGTAAAATAGTTAATGACGTCTGCATTAATGTAATTTTCCCTCTCTTTTTTCAGTGGAATTGCAGTCCTTCCTCAACTACCACAATCACCCTCTTAAATTTACGAAAAAATATGGGCTGTATTTACCGGTAAGGTAAACTATCAATATAAATTACATATAATTCATATAAAAAATGTGAATGAATGACAAGCTGAGTACAAACTTGAATATAATCATTTACATAAAAAAAACTTACTCATCAAGGATACTAACCAATTTTTATACTATGAACTTCCCTTCAGTTGAATCAGATCGAATGAAACGCATCTAGCCTAGACTAAAGTTCTTAGTATTGAAATAGTTGAATCATTTTATTGGATAGTGTAGTTGATTTTCATCAAGTAACGGGTCAGTATGTTGATAATTTGGAACTTGTTGAAATTTCCAAATGTTCAAAAAGTTTTCAACCTAAAGTTTTTTCTTTTTTTTGGTCTGAAATTCAAAAACCAGTTGAACAGAAACAGATTAAAACACTGAAAAAATATAAAAAAATATAGTTACTTTAGAACTTTCCGACGAATTTCACAATACAATGAATATAATTTGATATGAAGAAAATACACAAAATCTACTCTTTCCAGTATATGATTTGTGAAGCTTACACAAAATTTTGATGCAAAACACTCTTCCTTTTTTATTCACTGTTTCTCGATTTTCTATTCAACACTGATTCATTTCTAGAAATTGGACGGCGGTTCCGGAGATGAGAGCAGTATTGATTTGCATGAATTTGGAAACTAATGAAAAATACTATAATTCCAATAACAAAATTGAACAAAATTCAAACTCACTTTGGTATATCTCAATAAATGTTCACCGTGTAAGAAATCACACGTTGAAAGATATGAGCTCGTTAGTCCTTAGCTCGCACAAGTTTAGACTTCTGAGGGTTGTTGTTCCTAGGGGAGCGATAGCTGGTTATCGAAAAAAATAGATTTTGAACAGATTTTGAACATTCACTCCCTGCCAATAATGAAGTTGGCTAACAAATTCATTTCATACATTTTGAAATGTTTCTGAAGTAATTTCGTAAGTTATTCTGTCGGATCGTTCATTCATGAAGTGAATAGAATAGGATAGTTTCTGAGAATAATTCAATAATATTAAGGAAACTATTGCTTTCACACCCGTGCTTCAGTTCTGTTCAGATTTCCACTATAACTGGCCTTGATGAACCTTCATTGACTCCATATGATACGCCTGGCCTTGATGACCCTTTATTGGTGCAGCATCAAGCTACAAAGGAACCTATATTGATCAATAGTCCTGATACAAGTATTTAAAGAATTATTTGATAGTATCAACGCGAGTTTTGAAACCTCTACCTGAAGCTTCTGTCTTGAAGGAAATGTAAATCATACATTCTTACAGATACACCAGAGAGGACCTATTCGGAAAATGAAAAACAGAAACAGGAAGCGAAAAAGAAGAAGAATGTGTCGAAACGTCTATTTTGTAAGAATAATGGAAAGGAATAGTTAATAGAGAAAAAGAAATCAAAAAGCACAGTCGTACTACGATGAGGACGAGAGAGAGGATGAAGAGTTTTGCTTGGCCTGCTTGTCACCATACTTGTCAGTTATGGGTTCGGAAAATGTGCACCCCTGGACTAGCAGGTTACATTTACCATAATTGTAATTCAGAATATTCAGACTGAATTTCAGACTGACTAAATATAACTTCGCGAAAGAGATGAGTGACTGTCAGACTTATACAGAACAAATGTTTTCCTTCAGGAATAGGACATTTTTTTACCTTTTTTGAATATATTCAATCACATATAATTCAAATTTCGAAAGAAAATATTCATTTGAATTTTATTTATACCCCAGATACTGTGACAATCATTCCCGTCACGAAGTTGGAAGTCACACTTTTCCTTCTTCATAAGAGTTTCATATTTCTTTTTTAAATGATGTTGGCGAGAAAAAAATGTTTTTAAAAAGTATGAAAATGATATCTATCGATATAAAAATATCTATACCAATACACGATAGGTTGCCTTTTATGTTTCGGTATTTGGTAATCCTATTGTTGCAATCTGGCAACTGACAGCGCTATCGTAAAGTTGGACACTTTTGAGGTTATACGTACTCAGAACATTTTGACATACGAGCGCTATTTGTGTTTTTTACAGTAACTTAAAAGATTTATCTCGGCCTAAAAATGGAATTGAATTGTGAACATTTCCGTGTGATTATTTTTTACAACTTTCGACGTGGATTAACTCAGCAACAGTGCATGGATGAACTTGATTCAATTTTTGGCTATGGAGCTCCATCAAGAACCAGTGTTTATTTGTGGGCGTATTAAATTTAATTATGGCTCATTTGTCCGAAACTCAAAGAATAGATATTTTAATTATGATTGGTTGTGGTAATAAAACAAAAACTCAAAAGGAGGTTTGTGAAATTTTTCCTAATAAATACCCTGGTCAACACGTGTCGCAGTCTACAATTAGCTTAATTGAAAAAAAGTTTCGTCAAACTAGACATGTGAAACATATTGAAAAACCAGGTAGAAATGTTCAATTTACTGATGAAAAATAGTAAGATGTACTTCTAGAGATTGAGGAAAATCCGCATAAGACAACTCGAGAACTTGCCGACGAC
>WOGR01011922.1:0-10384 GCA_015342045.1 Leptinotarsa lineolata | reverse complement strand
TGAAAGATTTATCTTTTTTCGATTTCACGAGTGAATATTCTTGAGTGAATATAATGAAAGGATATGATATGTGAATATAATAACGAAAGACTGCTTCTAAAATTATTTCCAAAGAGATCTTAGATATCATACCTGTAAGAGTAAATAGGAGAAAGTTTGTTATGAAATTGCGAATTATCTGATACAGCACAATCCTGTAATGGAAAATAATATAGTAGCTCACATACCTGAGTACTTCAATCACAGAAAAGAAATCGTTCGTTTTGACTTAAGTATGTAATTAGTCAAGATCATCATGAAAATTCAGAAATAAAATTTTCGATGTTTTAATACCACTTGTATTTGTAAATAACGTTTATTGTATTCATTTGAAAATGTCCATATAGGACGAAACTGCAGTAACGATAGTTATGAATACAAGTAGTATCAAAACATAGAAAGTTTTATTCATCAATTTTCATCATTAGTTCAGACAAATCAGTTGTTGCCTTCGATGTTTGCTGATCTACAAGATAGACACAATGATTTGATGGCATAGGCAGATACATTTTCCAATGGTCTCTTAGAAACGTTTCACGGTCATCTGATGTCAAGGAATGCACATTGAAGTATAATTAAGAAATAGATTCGTCTCTAGGAAGTGCAAAATTTTTCGACTCAAAACTGTTCCTGTTTTGAATTAGGCTTCGAATAACACTGAATTCGTTTTCAAAAGTTTTGACATTACTTTTATGTTAACAACTGTGTACAGTAATCAAATTTCGTTTTAATATCAACAGCACGCTCTAAAAATTATTGATGTGCATTCCATATTATAAGAGCAAAATTGGCACGAGAATAATAAATATCTATTTTCTATTGCATTACAATCGTTCATAAACATCTGCATGAAAATAAAACTGCTCTCGATTTTCAATTTACTGGTTTATATCCTGAAAAAAAAACTACAATTAAAAAATTGAATTTACTTCCAAATGAAGGATCAGATGTTTCACTAATGTAAAAATTTCATAAACGACACCTCACGATTTGATCTTCACAAACTTTATTTTAAAAAATATATCACATCTTTTGTTATCAATAAATTCACTATTGGACACAATTCAAACTCAATCAATTTCTTGGACTTGACAATTAGTAGACTGAACAACAAAAATGATTTTTCAAATGATCACAAACCTTTTTTTAAGGACAAAACACAAGTACTACAGGAAAATCCTTAAGGCGCTCTGAGAGTGGTGCCTGCGGAGAAGTAGAGACTCACATTGAATTTGAATCGCTGGAGATTGAACACCTCCAGTGAAAGTATATATAGAAGAGAGACAAATCGCCAACCTTTCTTCGATGTTCCAGACTATCAAGGTTGTAAGTGATGTTCGTGTCTTCAATCGGGCGGATGGCTCTTTTCTGGATGGTATCCAGGCTTCAAGGTATGCTTGAGGGTGGAGCTCTATACATAAGAACAATACTCCGAATCCCCAACAAACCTATCGAAGCAGAAAGCTGAATCGTCTGTCCTGACCTTATATCCGGTTCAGAGGCATTCATCTATTTGGAGAAAACCGATGCAATGCCTGGGTTTTCGTGGGATTAAATTGAACCCGATTACTTTCACCCCAATTCGAAATCACCTCTAGATTCTCATCAAAATATGCAACCTCCTGCTGCCAGTGAAGATAAGCATCCACAGCCGATGTCCTGTAATCCAAACAAAATAACGAGACAAGTGTACTGTCGTCAGCAAATCAATATATTGGATTTTTTTGGTTTTCCAATAAGTCGTTTACATACAATACAAAAGAGGATTGAAGACAATATGGATCCCTGGAAAATACCAGTGTTGATGATAAAAGTATTCGAGAGATATCCATCGATGGTCACTGGCAGATAACGTTCTTTCAGGAAGCTGAAGAGCTATACACAAAAATGATCCGACGAGTCGTAGCATCGAAGTTTGGCCAGCAAACCCTCATGCCACACACAGTCAAAGGCCTTATAAATATCAAGCGCAGCAGTTCTTGACTCCTCATGTTTCTCGATTGCGTCATTCCAAATATAGGTGACATACGATTGTACTGTTTTCTTTCTTTTGAAGAAAAAGCTTGTGCCGTTAGATATTGAAATAGGTAGAACATATGGAGAGCTTCACTAACTGATTATATCTGAATAAAAAATTAAATTTGGACGCCATCCAATTCTATTCAAGAGGTTGCTCAGATCTTATCCGAAAAGGAAAAACAAGATGCAAAAAAGTTGTTGGACATTTCTTGTAATATTTCATCAATTCAAAAAAATACACATTGATATTTAACAATCACTAAGAGAAGGGGGGAGCCAGAAGTCAAACAAATACTTTCCTCAATTACCATATAATAAAGAAACATAACATGACATACTCAAAAAAGTGAATTAGAGTCAATCAAACTCGCGAGAATCATATTTCGATTTTAAACAATGATTTAAAATACGTCCAACCAAAATTAAATATCAATTATCAGGTGGTGACCTTAGTTGAGTGTTTTGAAAATATGAGAGTAATCGTCCAGTACTGTACGAGAGCTATACATAATTATGATGTAAATAAAAATAAAATGGTTAAACATGGGAAATATTGAAATCGGTTTATGTATACTAGCCTGTATAGACTAGGCAGTAGTATAATGTCCCACGATGTTGGTTGTAGCCAAAAGTTGTATCATCCACCCCATTCGGGTACATCGTAACCAAACAATAGAAGAGACAACTGTAGGAGTAGATGAAGCATCCTTGGGCTGAGTGATTATGACAGAGTCTTCAGATGGATCACCCTCTCAATCCTCATAACCAGGTAAATTCAGGAGAGACGATTGTCTGGGAAGAGTAGTTGATCTATAGTTGTTAGAACGAGCTGCAAAGTTGGAAAAAACTTCCTTTCGTCCTAACTAAGAAAGAAACGGAGAGACAAAAGTCCTATATCCTCATAACCAGGTACAATCCAGAGAGACGATTTGAGCAGGAAAATAATTCATCATTGGAACACCTCGTTGAGAAAATCAATACCAAATTTAATGAAAATGAATGTAGTCTGAGTCTAAAAATTGCGGAAAGGTCCAAAGTAGCAAAATAAATGAACTCAAAAGGAAACCTTCCTGTACATTTAAGATTAACCCAAATCAGATGAAGGGTTAAGGTTCTTTAGAGATCCTTCCCCCCTAAAAACCTTTCAAAGAAACGAAAAATTTTAGAAATGTGGTTCCTGAAAAATGAAAAACCTCATTTCGTACCGAGGTTAAATACAGGGCCTAACAGGAACCAACAAAATATGGACACTAGACATAGTGCTCAATAATTCAGGAACATTTGAATCTATCAATAATCCACTCTGGATATAATTTCACTTACAAATTCGCTTTATCTGTCGGTTCACACTAATCTCGATCTGCGTCGATCCTTACACGAACAAAAAAGGAAAGTCAACATGGCTACTTCGAGATTATCGATTTTTACGAAAATCATGATACAGGTAACGACATCTAACAATTTCGAACAAAATTTCACTTATGTTCTAAACAACAGAATTCATCTACCACAAAAAAAAATCTTGTTAATGTAGGGTAGGCCATCTGATGGACGATAGCCGAATTTGTAATTTGAACACGGTATACGATAGAGTGTTGTCTATTGATTTTTGTTTTCGAAAGCCATATTCATGGTCGGTCAAGAAGTTGAAGCCTTCCAAATATTCGAGGATATGATGGTTTACGGCTTTCTGTTGATGCAATTGAACTATCCGCTGTGTTTGTGGTGGAATTGTGGATTTTGTAAAGTTTTGATTAACAGCTGCAGCTACCGACCAGAAGGATCTGGACCCATTGGGATTGGCAAGCAGTTTATACCTGACTCTCAGACTGTGAAGCTCTTTGCTTTCACTTATTCTCAGCTTGCAGATGTTGCGAGCATTAACAAACCTAGTTCGGTTTTCGGTACTGGGATATTACTATTCATTACAATTCTACCCATCTGTACCAACACAAAGTAGCATCAACGAGTTCTTTAGAATTGAATCGAATCGTCTTTGTGGAAATTAAAAAAAATGTTGAGAAAAAAATATGTTTTCTTAGTGCGAAGTCAAGTGTTAGAACAATTCAAATTGTATGTGATGGAATTGGTCGACACTTGCTGAAAATTCGGTCTATATAATAGCTCCTTCAGGCGTGTTCAATACAAATCGAGTTCTTAATTTTCCTCAACCTTCGGCACCTATGTTTCTTGGTCTCATAATGTTAATGAAATCACCTTCATCGCAATCAAAGATTATATAAATATACGATAATTGCGAAAATATTTGAATAATTTTACTAGCTTCTCTCTCTTCCCAAAACATTATCATTCATTGCGTATCACTAGCATAATTTTGCATAACAAAATACTCTTTGAAGTTCATCAAGCAACATTTATATGGTTCCAACCTTTACTTTGAATAATATGTATATTTCACATTCTAAATCTGTTTCAGAAATGATTGTTGTTGAATTTCCGAAAACATATTTCTCTGCATCACGACATTGTTTTTTGAATGAGAAATCGTAGGTATGACAATTCAAAAACTTAATAAACGTGATGACTGTACAATACTCGAACCTTGCGTGAACAATAAGTAAATGTCGAGCAAGTAAATCTAGAGTTGTGACTTTCATTTGATACTGAATTACATTAATTAATAAAGGTAAGAAAATAAGAGCACAGTGTCAAAATAAAATGAGTGCAATTTATTTTTCTTTATCAATGTGTTGATAGTGTTATAAATCATGCCCTGAATAAAGTAACGCAGTCCGCTGCCGTAAACCATCTGTGACGTGGCTAAAAGCGCGCTCAGTCCCAGTGAACTTTCGCGAATCTTCGATGTTCGTCGGCATTCAAGATCTGAGGAGAACACCGTTACCGCCGTTCGATGAAATTCCGAAGAAAAACCTAGCACCTTCGATTTCCAAATATAAGCGTCAACCAATCGCCTGTCAGACAGTCTAGTGAAAGTACAATGCGGTACGCGGAGCGATATAATAAGGAGATAGACACTCAAACAGTTGAAGTTTAGTTGAAGTGTTTTGTGATATCAATAGTGAAATAAAGTTGAGTGTGATTATTGTTCAGTGTAGTCAATTATTATTGGACTCACGGGTAAAAACGTGACATTTGGTGTCGGAAGTGGAATAATTACCTGAAAATTTTCCGTTTACGGTGGAAACATGGAGTGTCAATTACCACAAGATGGAAGATCTCAAGGAAATGTTTGAGGCTTTGCGAGCGAGCCTGGCGGAGAATGAATAACGCAGAAGAGAGAAAGATTACAAAAGGAGAGAGAAAGAACAATTACACCGAAAAGAAGATAATGAACGCAAAAGAGAAGAAGAACAATTACGCCAGGAGAAAGACCGTGAGCTACGACTGGACATCCAAGAAAAACAGGAAAAAGACAGAGGAAGATCGTAAGCTGTTGGTGAATATTCAGGAAAATAGGAAAAGTAGAAAAAGACAATCAGATGTACCTTCATTTATTGGAAGATTTCAAATATTCTCAAGTGAGTGAAGGGGAAGTACAGGAACTTATTCAGGAAGAATTTGGAAAAGTATTTCTGGAAAAAAAAGAGGAATTGGAAAAAGTAGTCGATGAGAAGCTTGAGGAGTTGAAAGAAAATTTTAAGAGGAGCTTGAGAAAAAGCTTGAAGGAGTCGACAAAAAGTTCGAAGAGGTTTTTCGGGAACTTCGAAAAGAATTACCGGAGCTGAAAAGGATACCTGCAGAGAAATGCAAAGTGAAAATATAGCAGTTCAATTGAAACTACAACTTTCGATGGCGAATCTTTATGGTCAATTCATCGCAGACAATTTTAGGTTGCTGCGGAAAATAATAGAAAGAAAAATGAAGAGGAAGCAACAGCCCTCATACTGGTACTACGAGAAAAAGCCTCCGAAATTCTGCATAATATTCCAGTGGGTAGGCAGAAGGATTATGAAGCAGTTCTATCAGCTTTGGAAGTCAAGTATGGTAGTAAGCACCTTCAACAGGTGTACCAATCTCAACTGAAGGTGAGAACTCAAGGTCCATCCGAGAATCTGCAGGAGTTTGGGGCTGAAGTCGAAAGGTTGGTAAGACTCGTCTACCCAGAAGCACCTGATAACTTCACCCACTGGATTAGTGTCCATAGTTTCATCGACGGAGTTTGTGACACGGAGCTGCAGCAGTCGTTGAGGATGAAGTCATCATTAATGTCCTGGAATTTGAGGCTACCGAAAATGCTTCACGACAACAACGAAAAGTTCTAGTAAAAGCCATCAATGAAAAGAAAAACGAAGAAACAGATCAATTCATGATAGTTCTAGAGGAACTCCTTGGAAAATATTGAATAAATGGAACTGCTCCCAAGAGAAAAAGGCGGCTCAAATGCTAGAACTGCGGCAGAGAAAGACATTCAAGGCGGGATTGCCGATTTCGTTCAACATCCAACGAAAGAAGAGATTGGCGTTCGGGATCACCTAAACTAGAGCGTCGGGGTTCGGAAAACTAAATTCAGCCAGTGTTAGGGGGGATACTTTGGCTGATGCATCACAAACTACCTGGTATTCGATTTCCACGATAGGACGGAACAGTAACAGCCTAGTCGTCGATGGATTTCTAAATAGCTACCAGTGCTTCTTCACTTCAAGAGGAACTGAGCAAGAACAACCCATTCATAGACGAGAAGAAAGATATGTCTGTGAAGAACAAAATCATTGAACGAACAGATTTAGTTCAATATCGGATCGATACTGGCAATACCAAGCCCATACGGGAGCCACAGAGACGACTTCTCTTCGCAAAGCAAGACGAAGCTGCATCCATTGTTGAGGATATGTTAGAGGAAGGAGTAATTGAGGAATAAAACAGTCCCTGGTCGTCACCTGTTGTGTTGGTGACAAAGAAAGATGGATAGACAAGATTTTGCGTAGACTACAGAAAGGACAGTTACCCTCTTCCCAGAATAGATGACACCCTGAACATCTTGGCTGAATGCAGATGGTTCTCAAGACTAGATCTGAGAAGCGGATATTGACAGATGGCCGTTCGCCCTGAGGACAAAGAGAAGACTGCCTTTTCCACCGGCAGTTTGAGTTTATGCCGTTCGGATTTCGCAATGCACCCGCAACATTTGAATGCCGAATGGAGTTGGTGTAGAGAGGACTTACCTGGAAAACGTTTGGTTTATTTTGATGACATGGAGAAGGATATCCAATTACCAGAAGAACTTTCCAGCAGACGTGACAAGGTAGCGGGCAGAGACTCTTTCATGGACAGCTGGACAGCTCTCATAGGGAGACCTTTTTCCCCTACCTCCTACTGCTTCGGGTTTTCTGTGACCTGGAGGGTAGCAACCTGTGAGGGTCCCTTGTTAAGGGACAAGGACAGAAAATCTGAGGAATCACATGATCATTGTGTGGTACGGTCATTAACAAATCACACTTCAACTCATGTACCGGATTGTGTGCGAGTGTGTATCACGAAATCCAGTGCCACCACCCAAGCGAACAATTAGCTCAACTCAAGAACAGAGAAACTATCTCAAGCGCTTCAAGTGTCCCGAGAGAATTGAGTGTATCATTGTGGATATTTGCAGAAATATTTGTAGAACCTCTGCGATAGAATCATTGTCACTTCAACGTTGCTTGCAATGTGATAAATACACTACGGACTGTTGGAACCAAATATGTGCTGTTTCTAGGAGTCACTGGCAGTTATGCGAGAAAGTTGGTCAACTCCACCCCAATCGAAAAATCCACTTTAATAATTGTTGGTGTCTAACACACGAGGAGCAATTCGAAGGGCGCTAAATCCTTGGTCACCGTATTCCAATCCACACAGAACTTGGACTAGAAATGCTTTCTGGTGCGATTTCTCGATAATAAATAACTATTGTTGGGATTTATAATGAAAAAATTGATCGAATTTAATATATTTGTATTTTCTTCTCAAATATAAAACCTACCAATTGAAAGAATTTTGAATCGTATAATTGAATTCAATCAAACACAGATTGGGTGATATAAAATTTATTTTGGAAAACATTTAAGCTCAATACTAGTGTAGTCTTACGAAGCTCGATCACTTTTTACTACACAGATAATTGAAATTATTTCCATTTATATATTAAATCACATATGATACATCAATCCACGAATTATGCTCACTTGAAAGACCTAACGATGTTATATATAGTTTTTTATTTTCTCTTCTCAACACCTTCTCCGCTATATATGTCAAGACTTGCAGTTTTCAATAATTCTTTCTCATAAACACAGCCCCCAATGGATGGATCATCCATATCTTCATGAATATATGTAGTGGGGTCTGTTCTGTTCATTCCAACAACTTTAAAGAGTTCTGTCGTATAGTTGGCTGTGAACCCCTTTTGAAATATGTTTTTATACTTGCTTATACGCACAATATCATTCAATTGGAATTTGGTTGAACGTTGTTTCCTTCGAAATACTTTGAATTTTGTAGTTGAACTAACATTTATGGGTTCTATACCAGTTGTACGATGCACCTTGTTGCTATATTTCCTCGTTATGATTGGAAGAATATCAAGCCACTCATGATTCTCCCCTAATAGAAAATTTTTTGTAGAGCCATGTTTTGATTGTTAAAATTACTCTTTCCGCTCTGGCTGTTTTTTTGTGCTAAATGTTGAATAATATTGATTTTATATTGCGCATGAGAGAAGAAATATTTTATTAAAAAATTATTTTTCTTGATCGCTTTGTAGATGTTTTGGAGAATAATTGGCTAGCTCCAGAACACGTTTCATCGCATTGCATTCCAGCTAGATGTATCTGCCATAGATCAGCAAACCTTTCAATGGTTGTTATTCTTTTGTTGAAATTACGTCTTGCAGGTCTATGTAACTCGTTGACGACTTGTCGCTTAACATCTCTTATTTCATTATCCATTCTTTGCCTTGAGTGAAAATGGAAGAAAAATTGCTAATGTTACTTGAATAGTAAGACGAGAGTGATTTTTATTTGTGAAAGTTTCAATATATTATTCCTTCTCCATGCAATTTTTCAATTATTGAAATTATATCACTGTTGTGTCCAGTATGGCCAGCTGCCTTTGAAGATGCTAATAGTCGTAAACGAGCAACCAACTCTTTGAGTGAGTTCCAGCAGACAATTCACTGGTTTGGAATCATATATTTTCTGCATTTTGTTTCGATTGACTGTTACACCAATTTTAGTTCTATCCCTCATTGGATAATGAGTTGAATCTAGTATAGGTTTGATAACTTCACGAAATTTTTTGAAATTCGTGTTAATGAAATCATTTTTCAATTGGTGTTGTTTGTATGTAGCATCCCTTACTTTCAATATCTTTGAATATATTTGACGAATTTGTTCATCGTCAATATTTTGTGGATTCTTCAAGAATATTATATCATATAATTGTAGACTACCCGGGAACTCATATTTTTTTGCTCTATTGGTATTCCAAAATACTATGTTTCCATCACTGAAATGCACCTGTAGATTTTCAATTTTTAGTGTTTGTGTAATTGGTATCATTCATACGCTAAATATTGCATCATATGCCACATTTCTACTTCTGATATTCCTCAAATATTTTTTCAATACATCATCAAGACTTTCATTCAGATTTAATGAAGAGATGAGATCTGAGGAATTGATGCGAGTATTCAAATAGGCTCGTTGCAATTTAATTTTTCATTGTGTCTGTTTCACTATCTGCAAATGATACACTACCAGAAAATTGATTCCTTTCTATTGGAGTACTCGTGAGATGAATTGGAGTGGTCTGAAAGTTTACTTGGTTATTGAATAACTGCGATATTTTTGATGTAGTAGCATTCGATGATGAAACATTCAATTGCTTCGTTATGAATTCAAAGAATTTTTCCAATGCCATGCGGATTTTAATATTACTATTCCTAATTGAGTTGAATATTTGTCTGACAGCTTCTGTTGTCTCAATTGGTTGACGTTTCAAATTCATTTCATTTCTTTTATTTTCAACTACAGAACCATTTTTCGCCTTCATATTGTTTTTTTTGTTATCATACATGAATTCACTGAAGTGACTTTTATACAATCCAATGATCGATCGAAGTTAAATAGCGGCATCATGGATATATAAAACTATCGAATCCCTTGCGATATCTACCTTCAAGCATTTTTCTATCCTTGTCAATGACTAGAAATCCGTATTGGTCCTCCCAACATTTAACACACATTGATTCTGTGTTATTGATGACTTGTATATTTTATGGAAATTCATGATCACTTTAATAAGATGAATGAAAACACTTTTTTGTCTAATTTCCACTACGTTTATTTATTCTTACGACCGGTTTCGG
>WOGR01011921.1:0-10385 GCA_015342045.1 Leptinotarsa lineolata | reverse complement strand
TATATATATAGATATATAGATTTATTTCAATATTCAGAAGTGGCATTTCAAGTAGGGACAAAACCATTAAATGATTAACTGATTAATGATGTGCAATCTAGCAGGATGGCATGTGATCTACTGTAATGATTAATGTTGAAGTAATTTCAAAAACCGCCGAGACTACTTTTGAAAGATACAAAGCTCTCTTCAAATGATAAAGAATAAAACCACTTTTTGAAGTAACAGCACTTATTTATTGACATACATTCATGAAACAATAATTTTCACGTGGCCTCAATGCCCTTCTGTAGTCAAATCGTTTTGATTTGATTCAGACTTTTCCAGAGCTGGTGCTACATTTCTCAATAAAAATTCTACATCCTGTCTAAATTTATCAGAGCATTTGAATTGCTGTGCTATCTCTTGTAAACGCTCCATTCCTTTTTTCATTTTCTGAATTTGCTCCAGCAGAGCATTAAGCTGGTCTTTATCTAAAAACATTAATAATAACACTCATGGAATTGTTTCGTATGATAAATAACATCAGTAAAACAACTAATAACAATTCGTTAAATTAATATTATTGTGAATAATCTACATCCACACTAATATTTTAAAGGTCCATTAGCATCACTACTGTTCAATATTGCTCTTGTTATTTGACAAGTAATGAACTCAATATTGATACCTATTCCGTAGAACCTTTGTATATACTATATACAAAGGTGGAACTCTTTCTTATACTATCAGAAAAGTATAGTAAATGTGCTCACTGTGGTGCGTGAATTAGGCCATATTTCCAAATATCTTTTATTAATGTATGTAATATCTAAGGGTTTCATCTTTATATTTTTTCACATATACATGACATGAGGATTGAGCTTTCAAGTGAAATTATTATGATGTACATGAACACACCTTCAATTTGTATGACATAACATATAATTCAATGTTCATATAGAAGTAGTTTTTTCGAAAGTACTTTTTTTGTGTAATTCAATGTTTATATGGAAATTTTGGAAGTTTTCCAATTTTTTTTGTATAAGGGTGGAGATTTTATGAAAATGTATGTGGAATCACATACATTTTCATAAAATCACATAGGAATCACAAATTATAAGACATTGTTAATAACATTGAAAAACAACATTAAAAAATGAACCTCTGAATCCAAAAAAAGAAAGGGAAAACATCCACTAAGTAACAGAAAATTGCATACCTTTTCCAATATTCTCAATTTCTTTTTTTGGCAATTTCGACAATAACTCTCTAACACTCATGTTTGCATCTCCTTGACGTTCTTCGCATATCTCGGGCTCATTTTTTCTGTTTTGTTTTTCTTCTCGTTCTTCATTCGAAAAAGTTACTCTTTCACCAATCTTCGCCACTTGATTATATTCCAGGGCTATTTTATCATGTCTGTCAATACTTTTTGGTACGATCTTTTGATCAGTGAAATGCTTGCAAGTTACGGTATCTCCTTGTTCAGTTGTGATTTTAAATGATCCTGATGACTGTGCGCGGTTAGCATCAATTGATTTCAAGTTTTCTCTTTGTTTTCCGTCAATTTCCAAGTCCATGTTGAGTGTATTATCTGGATTTGACTTCAAATAAATAACTGTAGCTGATTTTTTATTGTTATATTCTTTATCGGAGTCTATTATATTTTGAATTAAACTGAATATACTGCGTAACATTTTTCTATTGGTAGAACATGGCCTGGAAATCAGTACCCAATTGATTTTTATCAAATATAAGTAGATAGTAAAAGAGTCAAAGAACATAGCATATTGGAGAAAAGAACCACTGTCTTCTCTTATTCACATTTATACCATTTCAATGAATTTTATTCCAAACCTACTCACCAGAAATTTTAGCACATTTTTAATTTTTAATGCTTATTGACAACTAATTTTACATGAAATATGTCAAAAGCAACAGCCACTGGGAATTTTTAAGATTTTGTATCTGTATAAACCATGGAAAATCCAAAGTACTGGTGTTACTTCATTTATTTGATATGAATGATAAAGATGCACAATACACAATAGTATCTTTCAATATTGGTGGTAATTTATCCAGATTATATATTTTCAATCAACAAGAATTATTCTAGTTTCATTTTTACAAAATTCAGACCTACACCAAACAAAAAGCATACTTGAGCATTCCACATATATCGCAATAAAGCACTTCAATGGAGGAATTCTGAGAAATAACACATTAATTCAGTCAAATTAGCTGCTTGGAGTGCCTCCCATTTCTATACAGATAGATAATAATAATATACGTCTTTATTATTAGAAAAAAAACAGTCCAGTTTCTGATGAATTCAACAAGTGAACTGTTCTTTCACTTTTTATACCCAGCTATACGCCATTCGAGGAGAACATCATATATCACATGGCATATTTTGTAACTGAAACACCTACAGAAAAATTGAGTTTTAAAAGAAGGTGGAGTGAATACCCCCCTGAACCTGCTGTTGGCGTTATGAACATCCGTGCCAAAAGAAATTTTTCTATAAAGATAGGCAGACTTTCTGGTGAGAATAATTTTATGGAATAGGTGAGCGGCATGAATTAGTCTTATGTTACTCGTATTTAACCAATAGGCATCTTTGAGCTAGTGAGAGATTTTCTGAGAAGTGAGAAGGTATTCTTCTATAAATAAGTCTCAAACATGAGTTTCGGACTTTTTGAGTTTTGCGTTTAAACTGCTCAGTAGAATGTGGTCCATAGACAGTATTAACATAGTTAAAATGTGATCGCATAAAATTATTTTTAATTTGAGTGGAAGATACTGCCCAACTCCATATATCAATTTTAAAGAATATGCCCGTGTCAAGCTATTTAACGTACTTCTCGAATCTAAGAGTGTAGTCGAGGGTGACTCCAAAATTGTTCGCTTCTTCCATCAAGTCGATATTTACGTCATTGATTGATATGTTTATGAATTCAAAAATATCGAGGCGCTTGGACTTGGGTCAAAATAATAAAACATTTGACTTTTGAAAATTCAAGAGCAAACAGTGGTGTCTTTTACAGTCCGATAAAAAGTATTCAAGTCTTTATTACCCATCCTGCAAGGATAAATTACATACTGGCTGAAGGGACAGATTAGATGAAAAGGTACCATCAAACGTAACTCTTTGATTTCTTCCATTGAGGTAGTTGGAAAGTAGGGTAATAGCTAAAGTTGACAGACTAACGTAATATAAAATTGATATTGATGAATCATGGTTTAGTGTCAAAGGCTCTGCCGAAGTCGATAAGAACTAGAGCTGTACAATGTCCTCTATCTGAAGCTCTGACGATATCATCCACAACATGGAATGATGCTGTAGTGCAACTGAAACCCTTTCGAAACCTAGACTGAAGCGAAGGTATGATGTTGAGGTCTTAAATGTGTTCCAGGAGTTGTACTTTTATTTATCTTCTTCTAAGATATAACCAGAAGGACATAAAATGATTCGTAGGTCTTTATCTCAGTGGGAATCGATTTTTTTGGTAATACTTTCACAACAACACTGACCTACATCTTAGGAAATACATTTTCAATTAAGCCAAAGTTTATCACATGTGAGTAATGTACTCTACATGCGAACAACACAATTTTATTAGCATTGTATTCAAATTATCACAACCAGTTGCAGTTGTTTTAATTTTACTCATTGTTTCAAAAACAAAAAGATCATTCACTTGTTTAGGTAGTTAGTTAGTTTTGTATTATTCAAATAAATTTGCTGTGGGCTGCATTATTGGTATAGAATTGACAAAAAAATCATTGACTTCATCGTCACTTTTTAAATGATTTGGAATACTTTTCTCGCCATCAAAAATTATTTTATTTTGTTTGAGAATACGTAACATTTTTTCGAGCCATTGTGTTGAAACTGAAATGTAAAGAATAGTTTCTTCTTCCTTTCTATTGCTTTATTTGCATAATTTTGCGTATCTTTGTAGAATCGAAAACTAGACTATGACTTTGTCTTCCGATCTTTCAGCAAAGCATTCTTATTTCTTGTTTTCATATCTCTTATTGTGCCCGTCAACCACGGAGCCCTTGGTTTGGTTACTCTTGCTCTCACTATTGGAGCATGTCTATTAAATAAATCATTTAAACTGTTGATAAGAAATGACACCGTCCCATCAACGCCATCCTGGTCAAAAATACGAAAAAAGAGAATTTGAAATAAATACCGCTGAAAATCATTTTCGTTAAAACACTTGAAGCTACGATTTTCAACAAATTTTAAAATTTTCACTTTTCCTGGTACTCCTAACATACAAGTTACAATGGTATAATCCGATATTCCTGCATTATCAATAACATTTTTTGTTATAACCAGTTCACTTGGAACAATCATCAAATAAGATGGCACTTGTCCCTGTTATTCTTGTGGGACTGGTATTCTAACATGTTAGAATATTAAAATCACTAGTAGAAATCAGTTCATCTACTGTCGGATAAATTAGACTTAGACAATCTTTAAAATAATTCAAGAAAGTGTTACAATTTTGATCCGGTGGATTATAAATGACATCCAATGATTTTAATTTGGACCCAAAGGTGTTCAAAACCATACTACGACCTCTTAATGAAATTTATCAGTGACATAAATCAGTGAATATCCACCCCTAGAACTACGATCAGCTCTTATAATC
Organism: Leptinotarsa lineolata; assembly: GCA_015342045.1. Lineage (NCBI taxonomy): Eukaryota > Metazoa > Arthropoda > Insecta > Coleoptera > Chrysomelidae > Leptinotarsa > Leptinotarsa lineolata. The sequence continues at coordinate 5,736 of WOGR01011921.1, read as the reverse complement.
TAAAACCATCTAACTCCAGTTTCATCAGTAATATAATTATTGTCACAAATAAAAAATACATCATAATTTTATTTTCGATATGCTCCATATCTTCGGAAAATTGTTTAGAATTAAGTTCATGTAAAATAAATCCAAATTTTTACAACTTATCCTATTTTTTCCTGCAAATATACGATATTCCAATTTTCGAAAGGAATGAGAAACGCCTAATAATCAACCATTCAGGAACCCAAAACATCACCAATTAAGAGAAGTAAAATTATTACACTTCACTACCACAGATCTATCTTCCAAATATGTTTAATGAGACCTTCCTGTATTCATCACTTTTGGTTTCTGAGTCTTTTGTATAAAAATAAAAAATATATCACTGGGCTTAAAGCCGATGGAGGGTCTTTAGAGATAGTTTCACGAAAAAAGTAAATGTTGGCACGATTCTATAAAAAATGGTTTATCATATTTAGGAAGTTTACTACTTCCACTTCTGAAATGGAATGAGAAGTTCGTGATTAATTGTTTGATATTATTTCAAATGAGTTGTTAAATACAATTGTCTGAAAATTTCAAGATATGTGATGGAATTGGCAACAATAAAATGTTACTTAAATACGAAAATTTCAAGAATATATTTTTAACACGAAATATTTTACGTCTGCTCATAAATGACTTCTCCAAGTTTTCATGAAAATTTGGTATTTTTAAAGTATTTTTGTTCTTTTTTGTCCACTGCTTTGTATTCAGACTCCAGGGTGACTTTATTTTCAGGATGACAATTAGAATTTTAATGAACTCGTCTGATACCTGATGAATATCCATGATAAATGTTTTGGACACATTTCATAATAAAATAATACTTTTATTCATCTTCTATATCATATGCCTGATATCTATAATGACTTCTCAGGCTTGATTATGTAGTATTTAGGTAAGTCATAAATTTCAAATGTTATAATATTAATGATATATTGCAATTTCAACAAATATTTATTTTTTCACCTATGGAAATATTTCCATTCCTATTCATTCTTTGGGCAGTATTGTAAACGTTCATTAATATTTCATGTCACCATAGGTTTCTATGAGATATCAATATTCAAATAAAACTTTTTGTAATAAGTCATGAGTATATTAACTATTCTTAATTTTCAATTTTTAAATATGATACAAATTGTGACTCTATGAACTACAAAACTCATCCGTTAAGTGTTTTTTCTTCTTTTCATCTCAGCTTCTTTCGCCCTCTTTATTTGCATGTCCTTCTGTTGTTGAAGTACTTTCTTAAATGTTTCCTCATCCATCAAGGCTTTCTCATCATCTTCAGCTAAAAAGTAAATATTTCTATTGGTTATTTTTCGTCTTCGAGTGAAAAAAATTGAATTTTAAATGTGCCTTACAGAAATAATTTGTATACATTTTGCATTAATAAGGTTGGAGTTGACACACAGTAAAACAATGACTTGTTAGATTGGGGAAAATTATTACCTTCAAATGGAGCTTCTTCCCCTTCTGAATCTGAACTACTTTCATCTGCACAATGGCGTAAGTAAATATCAGACAATTTTCTACCTGCAGGAACCTCATCTAGTGAGGAAGATGCTTCTATTTCCTCAACTTCCTTTTTTTTCAGAGACTGTTTGGCTTCTTCTTCAATTTTTCTTTTTTCCCATTCCACCCTGTATTCCCTGAAAAAATGTGTGATATTGAAAATCGTAAAAGCAAGGCCATTAATTATTTTGTTCAACAGCTGGGTCAAATAATGAATTGTTTATTTGCTGTAAACATATTAAAACAAATGGATATGAAGAAAAAAACTACACAAAATATTTACAGAACCCAAACTAGCAAATATATGATGACATATAGATTAAGATAAAGGTGAAAATTTATTAGTGATTGATTTATTTCTACCAAAGCAGAGGTGTCAAACTAAATTTTGCAGACGGCCATATATTAAATTTAGAATGTGTAGGCCGGGCCAGATTCAAGTAAAAAAATGTACTGAATTATTATAACATTTTATTTATTTAATTCTATAGTATATAATATACGACTGTTAAAAATCATATCAAAATTATAAAAGAGGGTAACTATTTCGAGCTCGAGGATCCAGATACCTTACTTCTCTTGTTTTTGACAAGCTCATTGATGTCAGGTTTCATATTCGTTGCAATTATTTTATCACTACTTCGCAGTACAACTAGACTCCTCCGATCGTATCGCTTTGATTACTCGACTCAGCAGACTCACGTCGCACCGACGTGATAAGGAAGGTTTTCGTCTAGACTCGAAGCGCGTGGAATTTTCTCTCATTCTCAATTTCTGCTTGTCGCTAAGAGATGGCGTTGCTGTCTATGATTGAGTTGTTTACTACTAGAACTACATAGGTACCCAACTAACACTGCCCTTGAAATTACTTTGCTACCCATCTCGGAGAGATGCGTCCCCCCCTGAGGCACTCCGCTCTCCCGACGAACTCGACGCGGCGGTTGAGCACTTCGAGCTCTCGGTGAATGAAGCATTTCGAGCGGCCACCTCTCGGGAGGAGTGTCCGCTGAGGAGCTACAATGAGTTCCCTCCTCGTATCATATCCTTGATACGGGAGAGAAATCGTCTCAGAAGGCTCTACCAGCGGACCCTCTTCCCTGGAGACAAAATTGCGGCAAATAGGATGGCCAATCAAGTAAAAATGGCCATCGTTGACTATCGAAATGAAAGGTTGGCGGATCTGTTGGAATCCATGGAGCCTGGGGATGGCCAGCTTTGACGGGTCATCTGTAGACTCAAAGGGAGGAAGACTGCTCCCCCACCCATTCAGGGAGAGCGCGGAGTGTGCTACTTCCCCGCCGACAAAGCGTCAGCCTTTGCTGATACGATGGAACGTCAATTCCAGCTTAACATCGATGATAATGGCGACGTCGACCGCGATGCTCTGCTGGTGAATCAGGTTCATGATTTCCTCGGAGAGAATGATGATGATGTTATCCGTCCGGCTTCTGTGGAGGAGCTGAAGGGCTACATCAAAGCCTCTAAGGCCAAGAAAGCACCGGGAGCTGACTCAATAACAAATAAGTTGTTGAAAAAGCTCCCGGATAACTGCGTTGACTGCCTTTTGTCAATTATCAACAGCTCGCTGTCCCTTAGGTACTTCCCCAGAAGGTGGAAGCACGCCATCGTCATCATGATCCCTAAACAGGGTCAGAACCTGCGACTCCCGCAAAGTTATCGCCCGATCAGTCTGCTGTCCTCGATGGCTAAGCTGGCTGAAAGAGTCGTTCTTCAAAGACTCGACGAAGAAGTCGAGGACCGGAATGTTCTACCTGATGAACAATTCGGCTTCAGGAGGGAACATTCCACCGAGCTGCAGGCCCTAAGGTTGGTCGAAAACTCAATTTCCGAGCTTAACCACAATAAAAAATGCACGTCGTACTTTCAGACATCTCGAAGGCCTTCGACCGCGTATGGCACGAAGGCCTTCTGCACAAACTCATTGCGTTCGACCTACCTCGGGGACTGGTCCGGTGTATCGGATCCTTCCTGAAATGTAGAACTTTTCAGGTCAGAGTAGAGGACTCTATCTAACAACAGAGAGATCCTCGCTAGAGTGCCTCAGGGAGCCGTACTCTCCCCGATGCTGTACTCGCTCTACACTAGCGATCTATCTAGGACTGAGCGAGTCAAGGTCTCCCTCTACGCCGACGACACAACTCTCCTCTCCTCTTCCATGGGTCGGGAGCTCGGGATTGTCTACATGCAACGCGCATTGGACGAGCTTGAGCGCTGGTACCTCAAGTGGAAGATCAGAGTCAATCCGGACAAAACTCAGACGATGACTATGGAAAGAGCGCTATCTTCTCTGGCCATGAAAGTGAGGATCTCTGGAAGGGAGATCGACTGGCAACCGTGGGTCAAGTACCTCGGTCTTCTAGTAGACCGTAGGCTTACCTGGAATCCGCACATCATGTCAATCAAGACAAAAATTCAGAGTAGAACACATAGTCTCCACACTTTAATCAACAGAAATTCAAGACTGAATCTAAGAAACAAGCTGATGATCTACAATATGATGTTCAAGCCTGTCATCATGTACGCTTCAGGCGCTTGGGGACAAGCGGCTCCGTCTAATCTCTCCATTTTGGAGAGATTGCAAAACAAGCTATTGAGGATGATCGTGAATGCTCTTCGGTTCGTGCGGAATGAAACCATCCACAGAGATTTCCAGCTGCCTTCCATTCAGCAGCTCATTCAGTCGAGAAATCAGCGAGTTCTCGAAAATACGGCAACTCATGACAACCATTTAGTCAGGGAAGCTATAGATTATGCTGTAGACGACCCCTCTCGATAAAGAAGGCTCAGACACTCTGTCGAATGAGGCCCTCATATCCTTCGTAAAAGGGTGAATAACTTTTTCATCCCTCCCATCCCAGCCAGGTAGGGGTAACCCCGTGAAAGGCGGCACAGATGTCCGTTAGGACCATCTTGCCGTCGCAAATCCCCTCGACTCAGTCCACATCCCATTTGCCCTCTGACAACAAACAGCCGAAAGGGTAAGGGAGCTAGGCTCCACACCTGATTGAACTCAAGATGATCGTGTCAATACAAACATACTTACCTGGCGCAGGAGTCAACCGTGAAAGGCGGTTTCCTCAGTACGAGACCCTTTCATTGCACTTCGGTTGTGCTGCGATTATCCTTGATGTGGATAACTCGCGGATAATTCAAAATATAATAGTTTTCGATGACGTGATCATGCACTCTATCGAATTTAATCTCATTAAAAATCTCTCTGGATTGCCAGACACTATATTCGTCAGATTGATTGAGCAATATTACTATTAGGCGGTACCGAATGATTTCAAGAATCGAGTTATCCGTTCTCGAATACTCTCAAGAATCGAGTACTTTCCGGGTGCTGAGTCTCGAATACAAAAAATAATTTCATAGTGGTCTATTGTATACAATTTTAACGGAACATATACGATTTTAATTGATGGCATCCATAGTTTCGTGCCCCATTTCCTTTTTTTTTTGTTTCTTAACTTGATCTCTCATTAACCTAGTCAGGTATCAATAACTTCCAATTTCTAGTTGACGTTTGACGCTGAGGCTGAGACTCAGCTTCTGGTGTGCTGTTCTCATTAATTTCTCAATCACATCCCTCATTACAACTATGTCACGTGTTGATACTCAATTCGCTCTTATTCGGCATACATCGGAACGTGTTCATCTTATCGTTTAACCAGTAAAAATGCAAAATAACAGTAGCGAGTACTGAGGGTATTCGAAAACTTCACTGAGAGCATTCGAGTACTAACGAGTACTCTTGAGAATCTAGTACATTCGGATTTTTTGTACTAGAGTACCCTATCACTAAGCAATATCCAAAAACTGAAAAACAACACGATCCTTTTTCTATAATATTATTCACTGAACATTCGACAAATTTCATAGGTATAGTCACAAGTCAATATTGTTTTAGCAATATCATTGTTTTATACTCAACGCAGTATATTCTATCAGATCTGTTTTCGAAATATAACCATTCAAAAATATCACAGGAGCCCTTCAACAAACTTCAAAGTAGTTGTTGTTGTTAAACGTTTATTATTCTATTTGTTGTGGGTCTTTACATTTTGTAAGTACATTTGGGGGGGGGGACCTGCTATAGGCTTATGCCTCTTCAGGTCTGTGTTATTTATAATTTATAATAAAGTTTTTTAGGGATTTGTCTTATGTTAT
>WOGR01011920.1:0-10385 GCA_015342045.1 Leptinotarsa lineolata | reverse complement strand
AATTCCATCCCTAAAAATAGCAGTTTACACAAGTACAATACAAGGAAATATGATAACCTACATTAACCTTACTCAAGATTAACCATTGGGCAAAACTCGCATATATATAAAGGTATTCTTTGTTACAATAGATTTACAGATTTGTTTAATGACAAAATTGATCTTGCAGATCTGAGGGTTTTCAAAAACTTCCTGTACAAATATTTAGAATCCAGAGCATTTTACTCGTTAGAGGAATTTCTAGAGAAATGAACTAATATGTTGTATTTAGGTATATTTATGGGTATATGTGTATAAACACTAAATTTATATTATATTTTGTGATGAGTCCAATACATTCTGTACTCCTTTTTGTAATAACTTCAGTGACGAATAAAGTTCTATTCTATTCTATATTTGAAAACAGCAAAGTCATTACTATTCTGGCAAAAACTTATTCAAAACTTTATAAATGAAAGTTATAGATGTTAAGTATAATCTCTGAGACACTGATAATTATAATCAATGTAACAAGTCTAACATGAAACAAATATTTGTATATCAGTTACACCTTAAAATTATTTACATTTCTTGATTCTGAAATTTCTGTAGAATTTTATTTGAATCGGAGGAATATCATATCACAGAATTCAAAGTTACGTTGGTTAATCATATTATAAACCGTTAATCTAGAATATAAAAATAGCTCAGAAGACACTACTGAAGAAATATATCTGTTTCGAGTTTTTTTTTAAATATAATTGAAATGATCATTGAGAGAAAAAGTATTATTTACGATGAAAGCCAAGTACTTTGAACTCATTTACATTTTGGTGGGGGTTTTCTTCTCCGGAAATTTACCGTTTTTGTGTCCAACAGTCAATGTGTTTATAATAGAATATTTGTCTATTGGTATTTATATGGGTTTGGTTTGACATTTCATTTACTAGATCAATTTGTTTATATATGGACTCTTTTTTCTCAACCCTTGAATGATATATTTTTGCTTGAGTATATAGGTTAACATATGTGTCTTCCTTGTTTTTGGAGTCAGCCAACTCTTGAATTGCATCGTGAAATTCTACATCTGTGTCTGCCATGAATCCTTACTTTTCACAACACATAGCTTCCAGGTTGCCTTCTGAGAATTTTATATTTCCATAGAGTTTGGCACAGCTGATACGATAACTATTTGCGCAGTTTTACACATTATTCAGTCAATTACTTTTGATTTGCACCGTTTACATTACAGAACAAATGAATGAGTACTTGAACTTGAACCACTTGCCATCTTCAATGAGTGATTAGGAATAAATCAGAATTTGAGTATATGAAACGGATTTGATTTATATTTTGATAAAAAACGTTCATCATGAATTTCACTTCTGACCATTTGAACAATAAACGAAAATTTGATTTTCAGGTGTGATATCCAAGGAAAATCTTCCTCCACTGTGGCATCTCTTTCTGCTTGATGCTCTTCTTGCAAAAATACAAGTATCTGTAGAAGAACCAGAGGGAACTTCTGATACATCTTCTATAGTTGTGATTGATGGCACTTATGTACAAGATTTGTTGCCGCTCGTTCTGAGACTCACCCAAGCTATCCTACATTGCATGAGGTGGTCAGTGTTACATGCAATTGTGGATCAGAGCGATTCTTCTGAAAAGATTTGTCTTCAAGATTTCGAAGGTTTACAAGATGTAATTGCTATATCCTCTACCAAAAATACTTTGACAAGCACCCTAGCAACAGAATTCACCTCTTTACTGCCAAGCAGTATTAGTTCTGCTCAATTACAGTCTTACAAGTCCATTTTGGATGATGTTTCATCGGTATGTACATTTTATCAATCCATATAAGGTTATTTTTACATGAATGGTGGTATAAAAATCATCCTTTTGTATAGATAAAAATTGAAATAATAAAATATCAATGGAATACTTCATACATTTTAGGCATCTTTCCAAGGCGACATAATTCCATCAGAAACGTTCATACTGAAGATTGTAGAAGCACACATTTCGACACTCTCTGTAAGCAATTCCTTCACTATAAATTTGTCACTGAAACGACTATTACAATGTCTGACAAAATTCATTTGTGACCACGCACCCAAGGCGGAAAATACTGACACTAAAAATAAAGCTATAGAAATGCTTGTATCCATCACTCTAGATTTAAGAACAGAATATTTACACGATACTGTCACAAAAACCTTGGACAAGATGATTGGTGATACAGAAACAGATGAACATCAAAAACGGGTATATTTGAGGGTTTTAGATCACACATACAAGTTGATTATCAATTGTACATCACCTAATATGTGGAACTATGGTGTTCATATAAATGAAAAAGTCCTACATCATTGTTTAAAGTTCTATGAAAAAATATTGGAAAAATCATCTGGACGACAAGCTTTGGAATCTTACTTCACCGGCGATAAAGACTTAGTAAATGTTTTAATGTCAGTTTCAAACACTCAAACATCCCAACAATACAGCACGAAAGTATTACATTTTTTCAACAAACTGTTTCAAGCTGCAGAAAAAAGTTCTACTGATCCAAGCTTGAATTATCTCTGCTCCAGTATGAGTAAAATAGCGAATGTGGAAAGTGAAAAGTTGCAGAAGTGGTTGAGGCAAATTATAATAGGTTCTAATAATATTGAACCACCGGTGACTACAGTCACCCTTAATAAAGATGAAAGTCCTTCTGAGGGAACCAAATGGACTATCGCAGCAGTGGAGAGCAAAGAAACCACTTCTTCAACATCCAATGATGACCAGAAGTCTTTAGTACAAGAAAATAGTCAGTTGCTTCAAGCATTGACTAGTTTTATTGTTAAACAGAATAGCAATGTTTCAGAAGAGGTTTCTATAACGATTCTTAAAGCTTTAATACAGCTTGGCAAACATCTGCTGTCTCCCACGTTTGAAGGTACTGGTTTTACAGATTTAATGGTGGATATGACAATGCTTGCAGATGCTGGATCTGGTAGAGGTGAGAAGAAATTTTAGTAATTCATGATATGAAAAATCTTTTCTCTAAATTATTGATTCTTGTTTGTAGGTCATAGCTACCTTTTTCCAGCTACTGCTGAATGGATTGAAGTTTGCAGCAAACAAACATCGATTAAAGATGTGATTGAAAAAATCAGCACTGATCCTGAAGGCATAAAGAATAATTCGATGCTAGAAGCAGCTTCCTGTATTTTAGAATATGTCAGTGATGTCATTTGCAGTATAACTGCCCAGCAACCTCATCCTATTAGGCCTCTTAGTCCTCCATGGGAGAGTGAATCTCCTTTGGAAATAGATCCTGAATCCCAAGAATTTCCAAATGAAGATGATGATAGTGGAGAGGACAGTGATGAAGATTCCCTTTCGAATAAGCTGTGCACCTTTACTGTTACTCAGAAAGAATTCATGAACCAGCATTGGTATCACTGTCACACCTGTAGAATGCTGGACGGCGTTGGTGTATGTTCCATATGTGCCAGGGTATGTCATAAAGGTCATGATCTGAGTTATGCCAAGTATGGTAATTTCTTTTGCGATTGTGGAGCTAAGGAAGACGGTTCCTGTCAGGCGTTGGTTAAAAGAAATGACAAGTCAACAGAAAGTAACATATCAGTGAGTGGCGCAACAAGTCAACCTACTGCTGGTTTCAGTTCCGAACATATGTTAACTAGTTCGTTACGTAGACGGGCTTCTTCTCCTGTTTCAACTGACAAGGTCTGTGGGGTTTTAATAATTGTTTTCTCTATTAAAATCTAATTTCTTTTTTAGATTATTTATAAAGAGCGAAAGTCGGGAAGCATTGTTAAACAACTAGAGGGTTCCAAGGAGTTTATTGTCAACTACTTAGGATCAAGTTTAGTGACTGGTTCCTTGCTAGAGTTTTTGCAAACGCTCCTTCCAGCAGTCGAGGAAACTTGCCGGCAAAATTCTCCTGTAGGTTGTCACACACGTGGCGTTAAAGCTTTAGAACAGCTATACTCCAGTGAAAAAAAATATGTTCACACCGACCAGCTCATGGTGCCTACTCTTGGCTCACAGGAAGGGGCCTTTGAGAATGTGCGAATGAGTTATGCTGGTGAACAGGGACAAACGATACGACAACTGTTGTCAGCCCATATTGTCAGAAGAGTTGCCATGTGCTGCATGACTTCTACTCAGGGTCGTAGGCAGCATCTAGCAGTATCCCATGAAAAAGGCAAGATTACCGTCCTTCAGCTATCGGCTCTTCTCAAGCAAGCAGACTCTTCCACCAGAAAACTGACTTTAACTCGGCTCGCAACAGCACCTATTCCATTTACGGTGCTTTCCTTGTCTAGTAACTTATGCAATGAAGACTTTCTTGCCGTGTGTGGTTTGAAGGATTGCCACGTGCTCACTTTCACCACCGGAGGTTCCGTTTCTGATCATTTAGTGCTTCATCCTCAACTGGAAACTGGTAATTTCATTATAAAAGCAGTTTGGTTGCCAGGCTCTCAAACTAAATTAGCCCTGGTTACTGCCGACTTTGTGAAAATCTATGATTTAGGGGTTGATGCCTTGAGTCCGCAGTACTTTTTCTTGGTGCCGAGTGGCAAGATAAGAGATTGCACTTTTATGTACGAAGATGGAATATACCACATACTTTTAATGTCTTCTCCTGGTCACATTTACACAGAGATTTTGAATGATGAATCTTCTACAAAGTACGGAACTTTTTATGTGACAAATACTCTGGACGTTTTCCATCTTGATGTTACAGTAAGTACTTTTAGAGTAGAGGTACCTATAAGATTAATAAAGTGACGAAAATTTTAGAAAACCATCATCCACATAACTGTTTCAGTTTGGAAACTTTTTCATCTCATTAATTTCTTCGATTTAGGATTTTCTTATTTATTTATTTTATTCATCCATGGGTTAAAACCCATTTCACTCAATACAGTTACAGAATATACATATATAACAGGTGATTTAAAATGCAATCACAACAATCCGAAACATATTTGTGTGAATGTATATCACAGAATGTATTGCCCTATCAAGAAGAAATAAGCAAAAGCTACAATTCCACCCATAATTCATCCGCTTCTGAAACTCTGATGCAAAAGTTGAAAAATCATAGTCTGTTTTATTTTCTGTTCTTATAGACCATGGTACAAAAGAATGCAGATACTTGATTTGTTCTGCAGTGTGGTTGAAAAAATGGTAGCTGTACTAGTGAATTTGGGAGAGGCTGAAAGTCAGAACTTGGTTATCAATGAAGGACAGTAAACAATTCCATTGATGATATTGAAAAATATTTTTAGATTTGTATTTCTTTTGTTACACAGTGTCTAGAGTTCCCAAGAGAATGTAGTTGTTAGTAATTTTATGTGTGGTTCTTAGGGTGTAATGCCGGATTTAAATGCAACTCATCTTAGGAAAAGCATTCCAAGAGGAATGCATAAAAATTATGGAATTGTATTTACGTGTATTGAGTTTCATACCATCGATAGCACACCAACTAGATAATTGCTTCAGCCCATTCCAGAATTCAATAGATTTTCTTGTAAACAAGTGAGTAATCTGCAAAGATCAGGAATACACTAGAAAAGCAGTAATGAATGTCGTCCATGAAAACATTAAATAGCATGGACCCAGATGGCATCCTTTGGGTACACTGGGTAGAACTAAACATCCAGAAGATTCAAATCCGTTAACGCGATTGATCTGTATCAAATTTATGAGATAACTTTGTATCCATTATAAGAAGTTTCCACAAATTCCCATGTGTTCGAGTTTTTGTATTAATCGAGTATGGTCGACTTCATCAAATGCCTTGGAAAAATCTATGTAAATGGAATGGACTTAGCCACCTTCATCCAAGATGTTAAAAGATAGTCTACATAAACAAAAAAATTGTGCTCAGTAGACTTCCTCGAGTTAAATCCAAATTGTTTATTTGTAGTAATGGGTCTTTGAACAGTGTCAGGTCTTATAAGAGAATTTTAAATTTCGGATACACACAAACACTACAGGAAAACCTGTGCGAAAGTAGTGATTCACATTGGATTTGATTCATTGGAGATTAAATCCATTTGGAAAAACGTTCTCCGTAGTTTATTCCATATAAACGCAGTTCTCCAAATGAAAGTTCTTAAACAGTGAAGTTCGAGGTGTACTGAGTCGAACCTCAAAACTATGAAAGTGCTACAGTGCTTCAATGAAGATGGAAGAATACCGTCTGGATTAGGTCCTTCAGAAGTATTCAAAATGTTCAATCCTTCATAGATTTCAGAAACTGATAGGCACAGATTGGAAACAGAAGAGAAAGGGGAGGTTACAGGTTCATATTCAGGAGAGGTCACAGAGTACACTGAACTAAAGTAATCTTGAAACATATTGACCAGTAATATCCCAGTGTTACACTTTCTCCTAACATAATGCATATCTGGTAAAATACTGTTTTTATGCTTGGTCTCAGTTGCATTGAAATCAGAGCATTTTTTGCTTAGAAATCGATTACAACTATCACAGGCAATAAAATCCATAGATTTCTTATCCGAAGTATGTCAAATGAAACGGTTAACGATAGAAGGCATGACGAAAGATTTTAAAGCTGTATGCTTCTGGAATTAATTTATGTGGGCTGCTATGTTTATTCGACACTTATGTTTTTGTAAACACTAATTTATTGTTTTTACTCTCGCATAGGCTTGAACTAGCAATTCTGAACGTCAATCACACACGAAAAAATATGCTGTTTTGATATATTTGTGGCGTGTTTCGCTAACGTCGTAGGTTCATCGGTAGTGATAATCCATTTTTGTACTATGATTTTTTTTTTAAATATGTACCTCAGATCCAGCTCTTGCGTGGAAAATACTAAATAGAGTGTTCTGATATACATAGTTTTTCATCTGTTTTATTGCAAAAAATGATTGATTGAGTGAGCTCTTCATTATTGTTATTCTGGTTGTAACAAGATCACCTAACCTAAGAGCCTAAGATCATTCACTATCCCTCTAATTTCCATTGCCTTTAGATTTTTCAAAATAATTTTGTGGTGAATGCAGTCAAATGTTTTTCTTAGAACACAAAGATAGCTACTACGAAATTTTCATCATGAAGATCCTGAATGAAATCAATCACATCTAGAACTGAAATTTGTGTATCACTTTTTTTCATGAAAAAGGGATATTAATTTGAAATATATTATTTCAGGATGTGAATGGTCAGTTAGCTGGGGGTGGTGTTTCAATATATTATTCTCATACTTTGGGACTCCTATTCTACAGCTATGCTCAGGGCAAGAGCTTCATTTCTCCAATCCTATCAAAGAATAACACTCTGCCACTAGTTTTTCCCATAAATTTACCAACAACAAACAATAGTGCTTCAAAGAGTAATGGATCGAGGAACTCTACCAATCAACCTTTGTGCCAGTGGACAGAAATTCCCAATCATCCAGGATTGATATGTTGTGCAATGCAATCTAGTAACAATCCTGTTATACTGATGTTGAAACCAGATACATTCATGATACAAGAGATCAAAGTTGTTCCCTCCAAATCTAAAATAATGGATATGGTCGCCATCAGACATAATTCGGGTAACGATTTGAGAACAACACTGATTTTGTTATGCGAGGATGGTAGTCTGAAGATGTTCATGGCTAATATGGATCAAACAGGTACGGTCCCACATTATAAAATGTTTTCACTGTCGCTCATTTCAGTTGAAGTAATTAAAATTATGTCTTGGCAACTTTTCTTATTTTAATTGATGAATGGCAGATGGTTTGTGTTTTGAAGTATCAATGTGATATATGTATCCTGCTAACAATGCTTTATTGATTTTTTTGTTAGGTTTTTGGATGTCTCCTAGTATTCAAGCATCAATACCAAACACAGCTCTCAAACTGAAAAAGAAAAAAGTTGTAAAGACTGGCAAAACATCAAGTCCTATTACATTCCCTGTTGATTTCTTTGAACATTGTGTTGCAATGAATGATGTTGAGTTAGGAGGAAATGACCTTCTACAAATTTACAATCAAGCACAATTGAAACATCGATTGAATACTACAGGATTATATGTAGCTTGCAATAAAGCTTTGGGATTTTCTATTGAAGTCACGAACAATGATTCCACTATGGTTATGACCGGAATTAGAGTATTGGTTGGAAGTCAAGATGTTCAAAGGTGCCCTTCATTTGTAGAAGTAAGTATTTTGATTATGTTAAAAATTAAATCACAAAGTTATCTTTTTAGATATTTGGTAGAATATTCCCTCTAACAGCAACTCGTAGTAGATGGTATGATATTCCTTTCTCCAGAGAAGAAAGTCTTCAAGCTGATAAAAAATTGACTATTCTCTTCGGTCCTTCTCAAGATCCAGATACTGTTACGATGGTTGACAGCCTGAAAATATACGGTAAAACAAAGGATTCATTTGGTTGGCCAGAAGAATCAGAGGAAAATGTAGCTACTGGTGCATCTGGAGTTATCCAGCAGGTGTCAACTAGTTCAGAAAACGATCAGAATAGTAAAAATGGTAGCCACCTCACAAAATTGGAAAAGTTAGTGATGTTGTTTGAACTAAATCTAATTTTAACTAATTTTATTTCTTTGCAGGCTTGTCGTGGGTATTTTAGAATCTTTAGAAGGAACATTTTCTTTATACTCAACAGAAGAAAAACTTTCTACTTTTAAACCAACAACCCTCAAAGTTGCTACTCAACTTCTCACAATGCCCACTCAACCTTCGGTTCAAATTCATTCCAAGGCGCTTTTATCATCCCTCCACTCGACCCGCCTGATATATCATAACTATAAAGATCATGCATTATTACAACATGTTTTGGCAAGTCTTACTTCCATGACTAGCTCGGAAGTTGCAGATTTGGATGCTGAGAGTTATTATAGACTTGTTTTGATTGTGAGAGGTATTGCCGTATCAAGACCACAGAATTTGGTGAAATTTGCAGATAGTCATACATCGATTCAGGATGTGGTATTAAATGATCCTTTGGATGATGTTACAAGTAAGATAATTTATGGAAAATGTAAATATTACTGTTCACTCGACAGTCACTGTGAAAAAGAAAGAGTAAAAATTGGAAACAAAAATCAAGAAATGATAGTTTTTTTGCTGTCATGCATAGTTATTCATAGACATGCCATTTTACAATAAACGTATAAATAGTGGGACAGAAAAAAGACAATGGTGCAGTAGACTGAAATACCTAAAATAGATGAATATTAAATTTTCATTAATAATTATCGGCACTTTTTTTACTATGGTAATATGTTTCACCTGTTCTTTGAAAGAGTACATAGATGAATCAAATAAATCAATAGCAATGATATTCTAGTTCGCTAACCTAAGCATTCTAGTAATGGATTCATTTGAGCCATAACTAGTACCATGCCTAGGAATTTTGAACAATTTTGACACTCTAGTTCTTCCCAAATTTACATTCAATACAATCATTTGCAATAAATCTGAACAACTCACAGCAATGTTTATAATTTTATGTAGTAGTCTTAAGTCTATTTTTGCTTGGCGGTGCTCTAAACTAGATAATTTCTAAAGTAGCAAGATATCGAAGTACTTGTAGTAGATTCTTTGTTTTCCAAGCCTAAATGCTTCTGACCCAGAAAATTGTTTTGTACTTTCTTGGTTCTAGAAATATCTGTCTGATGTAAAAGAGGACTCCCTATTCTACAATTACATTCTAAGACTGAACATTTCTCTACTCAAGTTTCATAAACAATAAACTGAATGAAAACTATTGTAGAATGTAAAATTCACATGAATACAGGGAATTTTTTCACAAAATTATTGTGCCTTTTTTTAATGATTAGGATTTTGAAAAATCTTATTTACCAATTACACTTTCAATCACTATTACAAGAGATATGCTTAAATAGTAGAATCAGAATTCCAATTATAAGTTCTTATACTTTTTTTAAGTAGTGCCTATATTAAATGTCTTTATTTTTAATTCATCTGGCTTGTTATATATTCTGTTTGTGAAAATATATCCTGAAAAACTCAATCAATCATTTAAAAGTATGTTTTATATTAGTGGGAGATGATGGAAAATGTTTTTTATCCAAATCAATATTTAAATTTTTTCTAAGTAAAGAAATGATAAAAATTTTTTTTCCTAAAAAGATCAAGTCTTTTTTCCTAAAAACAAAATTCAAAAATTTTTATGATGTCCACTTGAACAGTGGACAAACTAAACATATATATTTTTCTATTGATTCATTGATATTATTTCTAGCCTTAAATTTTCAGTTGCAGCATCAAGTTACTGCGCTATTAGAATCATAAAATATTTGAATTTATTTTCAATTGAACATATACATTGCTTATACAGTTTGTAATTTTATCAGTTGACAGTTATGAATAG
>WOGR01011919.1:0-10385 GCA_015342045.1 Leptinotarsa lineolata | reverse complement strand
AATATTTTTTTAAATGAGTTATTTTCAGGTAATGATCAAAACAATGACAATCCAGGTCCCTCCAACGTATTAGCTCCTTCAAAATTAGATACGTGTACACAAACAGATACATGTCAGGAAGTTGAGCAATATCATAATCACTCATTCATATTACAAATGTTTTTTAGAATAAATTCCCAACAAAGAAACTGATTATGTACTACAATCCGAAAAATCAGTCCAAAGCGGGTTAGCTCAAGAATTAGTGGAGGGTAAAAATACAATTTTTTGGCTTTCTTCTTCTCTAAATCAAAAAAATAGAAATAACAACTTCCATGAAAGAAGTAAAATAAAAGAAAAATTACACTCTCTGTTAATAGGTTCGTGTATATCATTCAAAGACGTTTGAATCATTAACAAAAAGGAAGGAAGAGTCCATCTATTTTTTTGATTTGCAAAAGAAGAAGAATTAAGGAGCTGCAAAGCGAGCTCAAATCTTCGAAAAGGCTCAAAACGGTAACACGAGAAGATGTTGAACAATTTTTGGACGAGCAGTACCCACATAAGACTACTAAAATAAACGGAGACGGAAGATCCACTAAAATGTTCTTCTATGCCCCAAAAAATATTTTTTCGCGACAATTTTCAATTGCCCACATGTAATTATCAGCATAGATTTGTATAAAATGAAAGATGATTCACTGATATGTTCATTGAATTTGTACTTGATATGAGTTTTTAAATCCCTGATGGCCTGTCTGTAACCACTGAAGAAGGTTCCTTCGAAGAAGACATAATTTCAAGACAATGATACGATAATATTCGGAGTTTCCGATACAGGTATCTCTCTGGACAAAAAACGAAACCAAATTGTGGACCAAATGTGAGAACGTCTCGAAAATCGATTTGAATGGCACTCTTCATATCCTGGATATTCACGGGCCAATGGTCAAGGTAACTCCAGGCTAAATCAGCTACTGAAGTTATATTCGTTTGGTAAAGCATTATTTATCATTACGCTTTCAGAATGTTGTAACAGAATTTTCCTATGATATAATAAGGGAGAATTATCAAGTTGAGCAATTGGCATCAATACATTTGAAACATGTTTGTTGCAAACTGCAAGTTATTTTGGAGTAAACAAGAAAACAGAAGACATGCATGAAGACGTTCGTTTGCTACCATTATTACCACTAGTGGCATGACAATATACTCAATTCGATTAAAAGTAGAATGAAACTCGACAGCTGGGGCGAGAGGTTATGTTGAAGAAAGTATCAGCAATAAGAAGTATGATTCAAACATCATTGGAAATGCCATTAATGAAAATGCAACCTTATTGACTTCCGAAAACGTTAGCAGTATGAGTCTGAATAGCATTTTCTCTGATTTGAAGGACCGAAATTTCAATATTTCCAACAATACTATCTATACAGTTCATATCAATTCAAATAAAGTTTCTGAAACACTATTTAGTGATATTTTATCTGATGTTATAACATACACTTGCCATATCTTGAATCGGAAAGTCAACAATAGGACATCATTGTTCTCGAGTTGTTGATATAATAATAATAATAACCGCAAAATATGCCTGTCTCAAAAATTTGATTTCAAAATGCTGAGAGTTACTCTGAATATGCAAAATAAGGTACATTTAAAAAGCCTGCTCTGCTTGAAATGTTTCGCACTCAAACCACTAGACAGTGGGATTGTGAAAAGGCCCTTGGCTGAAAAAATGAATTGGCCTTTTTACGCCCTGTCCCTAAAGACACATTTCCATTCAGAACCTTCACGAATTTATCTCCATAGCAATAGCGACACAACTGGGAATAATCTGGACGGCAGAGACACACTATAATCCCACTAAGGGTCGCAGTGTACCAAGTGTGTTGAACATGTTTAATTCCATTAGACTGTGTGAGATGATTGGGAATCATCTGCATTCAATATAAGAACATGAATTTTCACGGCTGAATTCACAATCAGAATGAGCAAAACTCAAACTATTGGGCCGTAGTTGAATGGAACTTGAAGTATCATATGTTTCGTCTGCGACTGCAGCAGATATCTTCAGTTATGTATGCGCCGATTGCTAGAACGGAGGTAGTAAAAAGTCTCGGCAATAATTGACTGGGTCACACAACTGAATGCGAACCAACTCGTACTGATCGCTATCTCAGCTAGATTCGAAGCCAGGGCAAAAAAGTCCTATGACAAAAACCGTTGTTGACCGTCACACCATGTATTGTGTGCCATACTTTCCTGAAGAGAACTTCGTCATATACACCAAGGTCTACAGGCCAATGCGTTTATAGCACCAAGACCTAGAAAAAAACTTTGAACTAGCCGCCAGTTGCAAGCACAGTCTACTTGTCTCACATGAACAGAGTTGCGAATCGCATCAGAAAACTATTCAAACGTCACAACATTGAAACCATTCACAAGCCAACTAATCCACTATGCAATACTACCAGATCTCTCTCATCCGCTGGCGTTTAAGTATTTTCTTTTCATTTGGTTGAGTTTACATCGGAACTACCAAACGCAGCATTAAATTTCGGAGCAGAGCAATCCGCAATCGCAGAACATGTCCCAGCAGAAACAGATCACGTGATAAGATACAAAGAAACTGATGTCCTGACTAATACAACACATTATTATATACGAGTTCATAGGAGATCCATTGAGATCTATAAGCATCCCAACAACTTGGTGTCCAGTACTCGAAAAGGTCAGATGTGGACTAACTTCGATCGACATTCCACCTGCAGCAAACACGTTGATAACGTGGAATAATTTAGACCATACAGGAGTGAACATTCTCACGGGTACCTCATCTCTAGATCCGCCTACTAGTATAAATACGAGTAAACACAGATCTCCAGAGTCGGTCATTATAGAGGATTCAAGACCTGAGTTCTCACAGCCATAACTAATACCTGTTGCAGTAACTGACGAAACGTTTGGTACTCTAAGTTCATTCGAACTCAATGTCCCAGATTTTGTTCTCACCAACTGTGAACTCAACAAATATCGCTTCAATAACCACCGACACTTTTCACGAAACACGATTTACCTTTAAGATATGTGATGAAATCTGCTGATACTTGAAAATCCATAAGATATTCAAGAATCACTCTATTGTGAGATTGTCAGTTGACACCTTCACAAAAGCGCAACATGTGTTTCGCTAGACGCTGTCTGTTCAAAAAATGAGGCGAAATTTCATTCTTCTCAAAAAGTATTTATTAACTCATCAATTTCTATTTTGTCCTCCAGAAAGTAGTCCCCCTCAGCCATCTTGTGTCAACTTTTTTCCAATCTTTGAAGCAGTTCTGATACACACTTTTTAGTATGTCCTTGAACTCTCTCAGCAATTCATGGATCTCTTTGATATTGGAAACAAAAGAGTCGCAGGGGGCAAGTCTGGTGAATACGGTGGTTGAGGCATGATGATGGCTTTCGATCAAAAAATTACAAACAACCAATGACGAGATATTAGGTGTAATATCGTGATGCAAAGGTTATGAATTGTTTTCTACGGAAGTTTTCTACGTATTGCTTCCCGCAAGCATCACATAACTCCAAGTTGACCGTACGACCATGAGACAAGAACTTCCGATGCACTATGCCACGGTAAACGAAGAAAACAGTGAAAACAGTGATCAGAACATTTAACCGAACTCATCGTGCTTTTTTTGGTCTTGACTCTACTGGGCTCTTCCATTGGGACGATTGGTCTTTGCTTTTGATGTCTTAACCATATACCCATGATTCGTCACCTGTTATGATCCTTTCAAGCTAATCTGGATCGCCGTTGACGTTATTCAACAATTTCTAGGCGATGCTCATTCGATGGTTTCCTTCAAAATTCAGCAATTTTGAGACAAACTTCGCTGCCACTGATGATGCCATTTCCAAAAATAGTTGTTGTTAAAAAATTGAAATAGCTTTCAAACAATTCACAATTCATCAAAGTTACTTTTACATTTGGTAAAAGCAGGTGGTGTTTGTTGTTTTGGCGACGAGTGATGCAAACCTTATCAGAAAGTACCTTAAATTATACGTTTTTGTTTAAATTTTGTCCCACCGAAAATTTTATCCAGTTAAACAGATAAGAGGGAAAGGACTATTCAAGTCGGCAATGTATCATTGAAATGATTTAGAGTTGGCCAGGTATACATGAATCATTGTTTTAGAGTTTTTCCACATAAAGTGTGCAATAAGGTACACTCGACAATGAAAAGCATTTCACAATCATCTTGTAACAAAAATGATTGATAAATTTTTTATATTGAAAAAATATATAGTTGCATCAACCCCCAGAGTTGAGGCTATAAACTGTGTGATATTAAAAAATATTATATCTTTTGTAGAATACCTATTTCTGCTAAGAACCCTACGAAATTTCTAATGTTGGATTGCTCTCCAGGAACTGTCTTCGATTCTGAACTGACGCTAAACTTTTGTCGTGTCGCAAAACCGGGACATTCCACTACGATGTGTTTGACTGACATTGGTACCAAACACACTGGGTATATCTTTTCTTTCTCCTCCTTCAGCCAATGTTCATGTGTATCGAGTATATAACTATCTAGTGCCTCCTTTGTAGAGGGGTTCTGTTCCATGTTTAAGTATGGGTTTTGTTTCTCTCAACTTCTTCTTGAGCTGTCCCATTTGAAAAACCAGAAACTGGGATTGCTGTGGTTCATTTGATATTTGAGATCAGTGTGGGACAAACTCTCTTGCTCTTGTAGTGTTTCATAATGCACGACTTCAAAGGTAATTCTGTCTACCCTCCCATTGCCAATGATGCCACGTGAATTTCAATATGTTAAAACCTCGTTGATTGGAGATATATTCCTTCTGATGGAGAGTTTGGGTATATTTTTTGGATACCCTGCAGTAAACTCAGTGAATCAGTTGAGATAAGTGTTTTGCTAATCCCTCCGTCTTTAGCAAATTTTATGGCTTGGTTCATTGCGGAGAGTTATTCACTGTAAATACTGCTTATCCTAGAAAATTTGAATGCCTTGGATGTCTTTGCGTCCGTGTACATGTGAGTTAAGCCATCATATTCACTCAAAGATGAGTTAAAGTAACTCAGCAGCAAACTGGTAAGCGTTCCGACTTTGTTAAACTAGGAGAAATATGTATTGCAACGAAGTGGAACCAGGAGCCAAGGCGGAGGATCTGAGTAATTGATGGGAATAGTTCATGGAAGGCTATATTCAATTCTGAAATTTTTTTAATAATCTTTCGATGAAAAGGCAATGTGATTCATTTTCTTCTTTCAGAAAGCCTGCTGAAACGTTGGAAAACTTATAATCGTATGTTGGGTGACAATGAAACTGAAGATGCGTACGCCATGTGCAATGATGGTTGACCCGATCTACAGTATAAGCTTTCAGAGGGTGTATGCTCCAAGAGCTAGTCTTATCGCTCTATTGTAAACAGTATCCATAATTTTAGTTGCTTTGCTTGCTGACGCATATACTATGAATCCGTAGTTGATGTAATGTCGCATTGTTGAATTTTCCGATTCTGAAGTCATCAATACGATGACTTCAGATATTTTGACGATCTATGTGGATACTCAGTTTCAAGGCGGATTTCCACCAAATGGATTCGCTTGCGACTAGTTTCGTTTTTGAAAACAGGAACAAAAAACTTGTTTTGAAAACAAACTCGAAATCGAGTTCCACGAGTCGCATGTTTTGTTGTGAAATATATTCTGCCGTTTCCACTACACGACTAGTTTTCATCATGCCTTTCCTAGAAGATATTTTTATAAAGGCCTGCGGTTTTATATAATCGAATCTTTTGAGTGAAAGCCAAAAAATCGAGATACTGAATTAGATCATTATTGAGAAGACGAATGAATTATGGAAGAGATGAAATTATGGGAGATCTGGTGCATGATGACCTAGGAATGAATGGAAAACTGAGATCATCAAGATATATACACACCATAGATAAACACATCGAATGAAGTAATGTCACATGTAGTCACACATCAAAACAAAATAGTGAACTGAATAGTTGCTTGTTGTTGTCACCGACCGTTTACAAAAACACAGACAAAACATAGAAAATATTTGATCTTTTCGCCTGCCGATGGATCATTTCGTTGTTGACAAAAACAGTCGCCGCGACACAAAATTTTCAAAATGTTTCTCATGAAACTTTAAATATTATTGGAATGTCTAAAGCCTTATTAGATCGCTCCGCGTACCGCACTGTCTCAAACTTGACTCCCTGATAGGCGATTGGTTGGCGCTTATATTTGGCAATCGAATAAGTGGAATGTTCCTTGAAATTTCATCGCAGCGACGGTACCGGTATTCTCGTCACATCTAGAATGCCGACGAACGGGATGGGCGCACTCTCAGCCATGTCACAGTCTCTTTTTGCAACTGCTTTTTCCTCATTTAAAATTATTATATGACTGTTAACGAATCTTAAAAGAATATCTGAGTTCTTTATATAAGTTCTATATTTTTTCTGGAAATATTACTACAGAGTATAAGCAATATGATTTATGGACGTATACGGATTTCATTATCAGAAATCTCTGTTTTATTTCAGTTGAAAAAAAATGCATGCTATATAATGCGATATTATCAGAATTTATATAATTCTAACACGCAAAGTTTGCTCTTGAATAACCAGCCAGAATTTCGTTCTCTTAATCATGACTCCGGGTATAAAAGTATATTCTCTTATATTCCAAATACATGTCTATCAATTTTTAAGTGATCAAGAAGCTTTCTGGTTCTGGAATATTTTAAAATATTATGAGAAGCAACTTTTTGGCAATTCAGTAAAGTAAACCTTGATTTAATGAATTTGCCTTAATTTGAAATGAAGATGATGTCCTGCGTTTCGCTGGATATGGTGCTTCGAATAAGTATGTAAAACGTATTCGGAAAGGGGTAGGTGGATGAGAATCCGGGTATTTTGAAGGCATAAAGCTCTTATACAAATTAGCGTGTTCAATTTTGTTGCTGCAAACCATCTCTAAATTTGATCATCTACATTTCTGATATAATTTACCGAGAAAATTTCCCGCTTTATATTTGAGTTACAGGATGTTGAAATTCAACAAAAGTACCTATTCTTTCTCTAAATCTCTAAAACCGCATCGGCACTTTTTTTTGTTTTTGGAATATGCAAAGTACGCATAAAAATATTTTTTTTATGGTGAAGGTTTTTTTAATGTTCATCAGTGGGGTCCCCGTCAACATGCCCTGCCATATTTTATATCAAAAACATGATACGTCACTGTCTTTTGTCCAAGTGAGTATCATTATTGTAATTTTGTAATTGTATTTTTTTCCTTTTTTCCTTTCGGCGAACGGTACTTTTCCTATTTTTGATTCCAAAATTGTGAATCAAAGAACCTCAATGACATTTTCAAGTTTGTATTCATGATTTTTCTACTACCTATTCATGAATTAGTAAATTTTCGTAATGAATACACATACAAATTCATTTTTATTTTTTAAAATAAAACTATTATGAACAAAAAATAGCAAAATCAAATTAACTGTTCAAAATGTCTGCCTCCTGCAAGTATGCAAGATTCAGCTTATCTTCTTTTTGACTCTCGTACTCTATTGAAAATTGTGGAGTATTCCCAATTGCGTCACAGGAAACTATTACTTGGTTTCGCAATTCTTTCTCAGTTTGAATTGGTTGACTGTACAGCAAAGTCTTGAGATATGTCACCAAAGGATATAACCAAGACTGTTCAAGTCTGGGGACCTAGCTGGCCATGACTCTTTCCCCCACGACCTATCCAGCAATTCCGAAAGTTTTGTGGTATTCGCGTACCACGGTACTAAAAATAGCAGATGCACCATCATGCACGATTTCTCATCAAATTGGGAAAACATGTTTTCGGTAATTGAAATATTAGCTAACAAGGTATTTTCGGAACAAGAATTAACCTTGACTTCATTTTCCAGTCCATAAAGTTTCTGTAATCGATTTCATATTTTTTCTTAATGTGCTTGGTAACAAATTATTGCAAACATCTATTGCTTTCTGATCAATTTCTGGAGGTGTATTTTCCAACTCTAAACCTCCGTATTCCATTATATTCAATATTTAATAAATCTGAACTGTTTATACTATAAAAATCAACAATAAAACTTTCCGTTGGATAAGTTGACAGCAATGAATATGCAGTGCTTCGGTTTTGTTGTTATGGAAACGCCGACAATGGGCTACTTGGGGATATTGCACGCGAATCGTCCGCGTAGCGTTGTCAACATGAGTGACTTGGGTTATCGTGATAACAGTGCGAAATTATTTCTCACTGTAATGGCGGATATTTCTCACTGCGTGAGAAATCTTTCGTTTTGAACGTATGCATCTGTAGAAAAAAATGTTTTCCAATCGCTGGCATACCAAAGGCATCACAAAATTTGGAAATTCAGGCAGTAGTTGACATTATTGTTTTTGAGAAAACTGGCATGTACACATGTATGACATCTTACTCATGTATGATTTCCTGACAGACAGAATGATCCTCATTGAATGTACTTTTAATTCCACTCTAAAAATATTTGCTCTTGATGCCAAAGATCACAGGCGCCCCTGCATTGTTCGAAATGTTTCCAAAGACATATTACACCTGTTTCAAGTCACTCGTTAATAATACTTGATGAATAAATATTTTTTCAAAACTTGAAACTCGGTTTGTGGTATTTCCAACCCACAATCTGTCATTGTTCATCTCTCTCGAAATGTACTGAAGCGAATGAACAAAACATATTCGAGAATGCGAATACGTGAAAACCACTCTACAACTCCTCAGGCATATCGATTCAGCGATGAATTTGAGAGGTTTCGTCCCGAACTTCATATTTATATGCATATTTTCCAACTTCTTGTTCAAGAAAATAAAAAGAGGCAATTCTCTAGGGCCTAACTTGCGCAACCTCGAACAATAAAGTGTGATATTATACTTCAGATGAAATCGGGATTTTTCATATCGACGAAACGACTGCACATATCGTTTCATAAATCCAAAGTACTTTGGTTAACATCAAAGTGGCTATATTTAATTTTGAATCCAACTGGGTATCGAATATTTAGTCATCCAAATATTGAGCTACAGTGCTTCCCAAAAAAAAATCTGATCGAGGGTGTTTTGATCGGAGAACTGAAAGTATGGATTCATCGTATACGGCCAACGTATCACTGGAGCTCAAGATTTTGATAGCTGATGTCACCATCAGCTATTGTACTCAAAACAAGCTTTGAAAAGTTTTGGTAATATTTCCTTTCATCAATTTGAGGTGGAATGACATTGGTCTTGGAATTAAAAAGTTTGATGTTTTTCTTTATAAGAGATGTAAGAGAAATTTACGAGAGTCTTTGGCATGTGGGATGGTAAACAAGGTATAAGAAAAAGTTAATAAGTTTTCTCAGCTTGTTGGAGAGCTGGTATGTAAAAAATCATTTATAAAAAAAAGAGCAATTTATTTCCAACAGGAGTACCCAGTTACAGGAAATGCTATTATTACAGATTATATGAAATAAATAAAAGTAAATGCTAAGATGAAGTATATATAAACATTAATATACGTATAATTTAAAAAAAGGAATGAATAAATAATTATATAACACAAAAAAGTCACAAATCATGCAATGTAGCAGTACAGACACAAAATTATACAATTATTAAAAGTGGACGTTTAGAGAGTCGAAATGAATATTGCAATATATACAATATATACAATATATTTTATTGAAGCTACTGCACATAAAATTCAATGGAGATCCTAGCATAACGTTTGTGCGTGATGCTTCACAATAGAACTTCAGATTGTGCTGACCTCCGCTTCTTGGTACTAAAAACTTGATATCGGTTAGAAGAACCGTACTTTCGATATTGTTGTTGAGTAATTTATATAGGAATTTTATACCAAGAATAACTCTTCTTTTTTCCAAATATGTCATATCAAATCGTGACAACAAAATGTTATTTTCTATACCTCTCATGGGGTACTGTCCATCAACTTTCAGAAATAAATATTTTAGGAACTTCCTCTGCACGTTTTCAATTGATATTTTTTGGTAGTCGTAAACTGGATTCCATAACACAGAGCTATACTCCAACTTAGATCTGGCATACGCAAAATATAGCAATTTTAAGGTGTCAATAATTTTGAAGTTTTTGCCATTTCTGTGAATGAATCCAAGCATCTTATTTGCATCAGCAGTCATATTTCTTATTTATTTATTTATTCACCCTTACAGACCACATAGGTCTAATTACAAGGATGACCTTATTACATTCAATGTATTACACTAAAAAATAACATAAGTCAGTTACTGACGGGGTCGAATAATAAGTGTGATGATCCTACAAAGACATTGCAACTAGCTGT
>WOGR01011918.1:0-10385 GCA_015342045.1 Leptinotarsa lineolata | reverse complement strand
TACAATTTACATCCAGCAATGTTGCCAAAGAATCAATCGCACGATATAGCTCTTGAATCTAGCTCTTGAATGTTTGCTCTCTCGCTTTCGCTAGTACGGTACTAGTGAAAGAGAAAGAGAGAGCAGAAATTCTCAAGTGTCTTCCTAGATATGACAAAGTACCAATTGAAATTCAAATTCCACCACTCCCATTCATGTTATGTCTTTCCAGACATAACATGAATCTATGAAATGAATAAAAATGAAAATAATATAAAAAATAAAAATGAAATAGTCATCAGTTTTCATTTGACAACGATTGTGGATACTAATAATCAAAACGTGTCGTGAAGTAGCTTGGTTTGGGATCACTCTTTCATTTTCTCCTATTTTTATTTTTCCGTTGTTTACTCATTCATCTTCATAATTTTGGTTACGAGTTTTCATTTTTATATTTCTTTAATTTTTATTGTTTGCATATAATTGACATTTTACTTATTGTTCAACCCATTTACTTCCATTTCAAATGGCAATAATTTGTTTTCTTTACAAATTAGCGTCCCTAATTTTTCAAATTTTATGGTATTTTTCGTTTATTTCTTCTTTTACCTTTTCTATTATTTTTTAAATTATTTTTTCTATGTAATCCTTCTGAATATTTCGGTTATGTTGTTTTTAGTATATTTTATATTTCATTAATTTTTATTTGAACGATTTTATTTAGGTTGCCCTGTTTGTTCATTCAATATATTTGGGTCAACAAAAATGTTGGCTCAAATCACTCACTCATTCCCGAGTATAACTATAGGGAGTGTTATTTGTTGCAACTTGAAAAGTTGAAAATGAGTGAATTTTTACGATATTGAGATTGTTTTCAGATATTTTCAGACCAATGTGCTTTTAGAATTTCATCTTCTTTTCAACTGTGAACAAGTTTTCTATTTTCTTGTAGTAAAAAGCCGATTTTCAATATACAGAAGATATTTCATTTTTCTTGAGCGCATAATCATGGCATTATTTTTTGGGGAACGCTGAGAATCATACGTTGGAAGGTAAGACCGTGTTAATCTTCAGATGGCACGAATTCCGACTCTTTAGGTTTATCGTTTGTATGAAAACGATAGATGTTGACAGTGAAACTAAATTTTTTCGTTGAAATTTTGAATATGGGAGCATCAAAAGTGGCTCAAGTCAAGAAGTGGTTACTCTCTCTGTCTTCTTGTTCATTGAGTGAGGTGGTGGAACTGAACTGAGCGTTTTATATGGGAGTGTATTTCATTTTACCGATATTTTATTATGAAACTCAGAAGGATTATGTTAACTGAAATATACTATCTATATATTTTACTCATAGTGCTAATTATAATTACTTTATATGGCTTTCAAATGGCTCCACAGACCTCATTTCCATTTGAATGAATTTTTTCATGGAAAGAGAATTGACTCTTTCTGTTCGAAATATAATAATGAATATGATTATTATATATACCCAACTTATTGAACATAGTCGAAAGCTTAGGACGATGGACATTGATAGAAATATAATGGAATATGATTGGACCAGGTGAGGTCTGAAGTGGTGAAACACACTGGTCTTTGTCAGGTAAGTAACTGTTTGTAGTTTGTGATTGATTACATCGTGATGTGTAAGGAAAAACAGTATGTTTTTCTGATATGCAAGACAACACATTTGGCAATATTCAATGTAAGTACCCATTCATTGCATTATTTGGAAATTGACTCCAAGTTTTTCTGTGAAAAGTGATGGATTGGGGTCAATCAGCATAGAATAACTTGAAAATATTTATATAGTGTCCCATTTTGGTTACATACCTGACCTGAGCTCCTTTGACTGCGACTACCAGTCACGCGCCCAGCTTGTGTACCCCTCCTGGATACGCCAGGTGCGCCTTCAACGCACGCCAACTGTTGCTTCTTCAGCTCCTTTCGGCTTGACTCCGTAAACTCAACTATCGGCTATATAGTATCTATTCTTGGTATATAGAAAGTATTCACTTTGTGAATCTCTACTTTCATTTCATCCAGTTTCTTGGGCCTTGAGTGCTCGCCGCCAACTACGTCGCTACTTCCTGTCAGGACATGCTCCATTAGGGTTCCAGCTTCGGTGCGTGTTTGCCGTAAAGGTCCATTTCTCTGTGGACCAGACAAAAATTTCTTCACTTGGCTACAACTACCAGTCACGCAACCGGATTGTGTATTTCTCCTGGATACGCCAGATGTGCCTGTAACGCACTTTGAGTGTCGCTCCTTAGGCTCCTTCTGGTTTCGTTGAGCAATCGGTGCATAACTTCTTGGCCAGCTTTGATGTCCTCCCATGACTGTTTTGTTACTATCTTTCGAGATCGGTTTCATTGGGAACTTCAGGGTGACTGCTGCCTATTTTCCCCGATATCCACTGCCCAGTGGATCTGTCGAAGTGGATCGGCAGAGCAATGACTCCTCTGGGTATGCTCGGCCTCTTCTTGTGCCTTTCTGGTGGTTTCCGCAGTTTGGGCGAGGCAGGGACCTCCCTGGGTTTGCCTGTCCTCTGCTCACGCTTTACTGGGTGTTTTCGTAGCTCCAGTGAGGCAGGGACCTCACTGGGTTTGCCTGGCCACTACTGCCGCCTGATTTTTTGCATCCGTAGTTCTGACAAGGCAGAGACCTCTCTGGGTTTGCCTGATCACTACTTCTGCCTGCTATTGTGCCCCCCTCTTGTCGGCTGGGCAGGAACCCCTCAGGATTTGGCTTCCATCGTTGACTGAGGGTTTCCCTCACTCAGGATTTCCCCAACATCTCCTACTCGCTGATCGACCAGACTTGAATCCACTTGACGTCAACTATCAGTCATGCATCCAGCTTCGGTGCCCATCCTGGGCACGCTGAAGGCACCTGTGACACACGTCAACTCCCGTTGGTTTCGCTCTTCAATCACTCTGAGATATCTATAAGTTCAGAGTACAGCTGTAAAGCTGTTCTCCTCTTCTTGAAGTGCTCCCTTCTTGCTTTGAGCTATGCCTCTTCTACGGGACTTCTTCCTGTCCAAGACAACTAGTTGCTTCTTCGAGAACATACCTCGCAAGGTCTCATTCGCCTCTCCGATACGTCAAATATGTTTTTTTCAAATTCTGTTCATGTGTTTCTTTCTTTGTTCCATCTGCCTGTTTCGGCTGGAATGGCGTTGTCTCTTCCTTGAAACTTTTTTCTTCAGGCAATACTGTGCCGTTCCTTGTGATTTGGATTCTTTCTTCTCCACTACTATTTCTTCTGCAGCGTTAATCTCATCCATTTTTTGTTGCCTTTGCAGCTTCCTTCTGCTGCTTCGAGCAGTCCTTTACCCAGTGGGGCCCGTTGCACTTGAAGCACCTCAATAAAGGTGCTGTCCTGCCTCCAGCTTTCACTAATCTGGTGATCAGTACCTCCATTTTGTCCTGAGGCTTCTCTGCCTCGACAATTTCTCCCGCTGGTTGTGCTGCTGCTTGCTGCAGTGGCACTCATGCGTCAGGCCATGAGGGTTGCAGCTCCTGTGCACCCTCTTCGCCTATCCCGCATCCTCTCCTATCTGACAATTCTGCCCTCTCATTGTTTAGTACCTTCCGTACTTCATCAGTACTCGCCCAGTACTGGTATACTGAATCGTTGTTGTTAGGCGCCAGAGAGTTTTTGCACTTTGGGGATCACTCACAACTCGTTGTACCGCCATTGTCTTTTCCTCTATGATATGAGTTGGCCCTCTGGCTTCCTTTGGTACATCCACGTGCTCTAGCCCCACACTTTGGGCGACATGTCTTTAACGTATGGTGTGGATTGGGAAAAGCGTATCGACGCATATCGCTCCCGCCCCTGAGTTTCCGAAAACTGTTCACATCACCGTGTGTAGGTGTCAGGCAGGTAAAGTCGCGATTGTGTGTCGATTAGGGTTAGGGTCGTATGGAATCTTCTAGTCTGGTCCTAGTGGCCAACGTGGTAACTAGTCGTACAGCCGCGGAGTGTTCAGCTTAGCTAATTATAGAAAAAATAATAATAAATTCGAAGCTTGCAAATTAAAAATGTAATAACTCTGCGTAAACTAGGTTCGCGCTAAAAAGGGTACTCAGCTGTACCCAGATTATCTGGAAGTCGCAGGGATTCGTCCAGCGCTAATCTTCTGGGAGATTCGGTGTCGGCAGAAAACGACTCATTTGCCTAGCTGGGCGAATCGTCGAAATTAGCGAGAAAAAATAGAACAACATTTCCATTTCTCATCCAAACCGGATAGCCAACATGGCGCTGGCTGACATGGGGCCATGACTCCGTGTAGTCAACAGGAAGGAATAAATAGCAGTGCGTCGTCAAGTCCGTTTGTTGGATTGCTAATTCAAACTAGTCAGGACGACGAAATTTATAGGAATATCCACAGGGAATTTCTGTAGTATCCTGAATGAAATCTAATTCATATGTACAAATTGACAGATTTCATTCATTCACTTATTTGATTTTACATATGCCCGTATATTTTTAGTATATTTTTAGTGTAATATTATACTGTAAAGACCTACCATATGTACCTAGCGTACCAACAAATGGTTAATAAACTATTATTATTATTATCATTAATCGATTAGCTACAGTCACTGTCCCCGACAGTGACATCGCCTGTAAATATAGACAGGCGAAAACAGGTTACGTTCGACAACGCTGATAGGCGTTTTTCGAGTTATGGCCAGAATACGGTAGTGTGGTCACGGTAGTGTAGAGGTTAGCACATTCGCCTTTCAAGCGGACGACTGGGGTTCGATTCCACGCCGGGGCCACCGTGCGGGTAGTCGCACGTTAAAAGGTAAGGCCTCTTTGATCCATTGCTCGCACAAGTTTCGATTTCTGAAGGTTGACGTTCGTCAGCTGGTTAACGGAACGAACAACAACAAAAACAACAATACTGAACCTCGATGGCGCCCAGAAAATAATTATTTCGACGGAATGAATATGGGATACATTCGGCAATCTGCGAATGATGACCTGATAAATAGATCAGCATCTGTTTCGCTTGGCGCGATCATTCAAGGACAAGTCAAGCAAGCAAATGCCAAATTAGATAAGCTCAGATTGCCAACTTTTCATGCTGTCGAAAACGATGACCCAAATATATTCATTACTTAGCTGGAAGC
Source organism: Leptinotarsa lineolata (assembly GCA_015342045.1). Classification (NCBI taxonomy): domain Eukaryota; kingdom Metazoa; phylum Arthropoda; class Insecta; order Coleoptera; family Chrysomelidae; genus Leptinotarsa; species Leptinotarsa lineolata. Next base: position 5,259 of record WOGR01011918.1, on the reverse strand, counting down.
CGAGCTAATGAAGTGCGACATTTCCCAGGATGGATGGCTTGCACTTCTGTTCGATCAGTTGACCGCAGATGCTGCCAAATGGGCGACTGTTCATAAGGACACCCAAATTACTTGGCCAATTTTTATAAACAGATAGAAACAGAATCAAGACAGCCCTGAAGTAAAGGCGACATCAACTACGAGATTCTATGGCGAAAATTAGGACAGGAGTTTGAAGACCGATGTCTTCATTGCAAATATGTTCGGATTAGCGAATGTGCTTTTTCCGGCATGGATTGAAAGGCGATTCTGACTGTCATCGTTCAATTATTGTCTCCAGAAGTTGGATGTTCCTTCCGGGGTCGCGTTCGAGAAACTCTGAAGAAACTGCTACAGGACGCGTCTGCCATCGGAGAAGACATTAAAACTGCCAAGGCGTCGACTGGTAACAGAACCAATAACAGTGTTCAAGGCTCTAACAGGCCTCAAGGGATTCATAACGCGAATCCTCAGGTGGGTGCGAGATATATACCTCTGCAAAATGTACCAGGATGGAATATTCGATCAGTTAGTTATCACACAAAAAATATTCAATAACTTGTGAGGATGTCTCTAGAATCCCACCATCTCATATGTACCCTTCAGAAAACAAAATAATCATCATTACCTTCTCATTAGCTGCAAATACGTAAATTCTGATAGGTGTTTTGAGAAGCAAATGTAGGTACCAATGCTTGTTAGACTTCAATACTGAAATATATTTCGTTGTATAGCAACAGATAACTCAAAAAAGAATATGTCATCCACAAAATCCTGGTTCAGTCGATACGAAACATCAGTAACTTTCTTTTAAATGAAACTCAATAGTATGTGATCTAAATGGATTATTTTCAAGCAAAGAATTTCTCCTGAATAATCGTTTTTCGAAAACAATCCCCTCTAGAATACACATATTTTCATCATTTCAATAAGTAGCTTATCTTTTCGAAACAAAATTAGAAATGAGTCCACTGAATCAAAATTTCGTTGAATAAATATGTTCGACTTCTATTGAGCTTGCCAAAATTCATGAAAAATTCTCTAGCGAATATCTATAATGTATACAAGGTGGCCACTTTTTTAATGGGATTGTATTTGTTACTTTTAAACCATAAGAGTTAGAAGGTCGGTCAAAAGATAAAAAAGTTCCATTCATAGAAGTACCGAATCGAGAATATCAGGGCCGGTTATTGAGATATCATAAGAAAAGTAAATTCTGTCATTTTGATTTTTTTTATTTTCCCACGGTATTTTAGATATTCTCGAAAAATGTTGCAGATATATTCCATTCAATAGGTAGTTTTCCTCAATTTGACGTGATAAGATTTCAAATCCATACTCTCTGGGCCACCCTCAACCTCATTTTTTCTCAAAACGAACCTGCATATTTTATGACACTTTTTGAAATGATTGTTTACTCTGAATTTGACCATATATCATACAATGTCACTTAAAGTTGATTATCAGGTGATTTTGACTCTCATCCAAATTTCTTTGGTTCGGATCTGTATTTGATTTACCTTTAGTTTAAATAACAACATGCAATACATTTCGATAAGAAAATCAACTCATCCATCTTTAACTGAATGGAATGTATCAGAATCGAAGCAAGAAACAAGTAATGATCATTTAAATATTTCAAAAGAGAAAAAATCAAATGATTATTCGAAAGTAAATGAAAAGTAATTGAGAAAGTGTTGGAAATGCCCACTATTTTGTGAAATGGACTTTTTTCTGGAACTCAAACTTCTTATACATTTGCTTATTTCGCCTCCTTGAATACCTTCCAATGCATTCTCAATCTCCTCGCGAGGAGTGAGTATTGTTGGATTTGTCATTTGTTCCGTTGAATCAAATTACAGAATCGAACTTTTTTTTACGATCATTATGATATAATTTTTGAAAGGCTTGGTATTTAAATTTGAAATCATTGTATTCGCATTTCTTGACTATTTTATTAACAGCAGTTTTTGATAAATTGTATTCACTTGGCCACAGTTCTCGATTTTTTTCTCTGGATTCAATGGAATTTGGGTCAGAACATTGATATCGTTGATAGACTTGTTTTTTCACATATACACAACTCTTGGTTCATTGAATGTATAATTTTCAAATAGTAGGCCGTGTATAAAAAAGAACATAACACAAAATGTCATATTATTTGTCACTTCGTTCATTATTGTGCCACAAGAACATCTTGTCATTAAATATTTTCCTGTGTAATTTCAATTAAACTTATTTGATATGGTAAGATACACAAATGAAGAAAAGACAGATATGTACGAAGTGTATATAAAATTAGATAGGAACTTGTTCAAAGCACAACAAAGGTACGATGAATTATATCCTGAAAGAACAACACCACATATTAAAATGTTTCGACGTTCATCTACAACGTTACTTGCACATAATTAATTCATTCAACCTAGAATTCCTTATGTGAGACGAAACGAGCCTATCAATGTTCTGGCTCAAATTCGAATGAATCCAGGAATAGGATCGAGAACTATGGCCAGTGAATGCAATTAATCAAAAAGTGCTGGTAATAAAATAGTCAAGAGACACGGATACCATGACTATAAATACCAAATCGTGCAAAAACTATATTGTAATAATCCTGAAAGGAAGTTGCAATTCTGTAATTGGTTTCAATGGAAGGTGCGGAATAACAAAAATTTTGCGCACAATATCATTTGAGGAGACGAAACGACATTTACAAATTCTGGCATATTCAATCGAAGGGACAAACATTTTTATGCCACAAAAAATCCTCACTCAATTCAGGAATTTAGACATCAATATAGTTTTCCTTCGAACATATGGTGCGATTTGTTGAAAAATAAATCACTGGGGCACTATTTCATTGAAGGCAACCTAACCGGACAAAATATGTAGAGATTAAAGAAGAAATGATGGATGATCTTTCTATATGGTATCGGTATAATGGTCCAGGGTTCCAACAAGACAAATGTGGTCCACACAACTCAAAAATAGTCACAGATTATCTAAATCGAACTATTTCCGATTCATGGATTGGAACAAGAGGTCCAATAGCATGGCCTGCCAAATCGCCGGATTTGAATCCGCTGGATTTTCATTCATGGGGATATATCAGAAATGAAATTTATGATACTGTGAACCCGACAGCAGATATTCTTCGCGAGAAGATTGAGAATGCATTGAAAGATATTCAAGGGGACGAAATGAGCAAATGTATAAGAAGTTTGAGTTCCAGAACCGGAAAGTGCATTTCACAGAATGATGGACGTTTCGAACACTTACTTCAATAATTTTCATTTACTTCTGAATGATCATTTGATTTGTCTTTCAAATGAGTGATAGGTTCGTTTAATTATTATGAATTAGGTTTCTCTCCTCTTTTGAAATATATGGATGATTATTACTTGTTTCTTCCTTTGATTCTGATAAAATTCATTCAGTTCAAGATGAGTGAGTTGATTCTCTTATCGAAATATATTGCATGTTGTTAAAGGTAAATGTAATACAGATCCGACCCAAATAAATTTGGATAACGGCCAAAATCATCTGAAAACAACTTCAAATAACATTGTTTGATAAAATGTTCAATTCATCGTTAAACATTTTTTTGACAAGTTTCATAAAATATGCAGGTCCGTATTGAAAAAAAAGGGGCCGAGGCTGGCCAAGAGAGTAAGAGAAGTTGTATACAAAATCTGACTACGGCAAACTGGGGAGAATTCACAATCGAATTAAAAATTTTTGTAACATTTTTTGATAATATTTTAAATAACGTGGAGAAAAAGAAAAATCAGAATGACAGAATTTACTTTTCTCATGATACCTCATTACCAGGCTCTGATATTCTTGATTTGTTTGAACTACTTAACAATGCTTTTATGAATGCAACTCCTTCATTTGAACGACCTCCTAACTCTCATAGTTCAAAAGTTACCAATACAATCCCATTAAAAAAGTGGCCAGTCTGTATAATAATTGAATGTGAATAATGATGAATCTCGTTTGTTACGTCGTGGAGCAAAAAATATTTTTTTCACTGAACGTTCAAAATAAAAAATGGGTTGTTCGACTCCGAACTTCAGAGAATTTGAAGACAGTTTGTACTATTGCTGTGCATCATCTATGTGGATGAATCATAATTCCAAAATCAAAATCGCTGATGACAACGAAATCATTATTATATCACACTAGCGGACCCGTGGAATCGAACCAGCCGATCTCAAGCTCTCTCATTATTATCATCATTATCATTATTTTTATTGATAAAATATCATATATTGATACTTATATTTCTACTTCGGATGGAGACAAATTCAAAAATACATATTATCGATATTATTATCTTTATTGATGGGATATTTTTTTTTCAATACTTTCCGACGAAGACAAATCTAAAAAGACAGCAAATCTCAAAAATGGGTCCAGCTGTTCTTGACTTCTTTGAATATCTCTATTATTATTTTCATTGATGAAATATTTCAATGATAATTATTCTATTACCGACGAAGACAACTCCAAAAACACAAAAATCATAAAAATTGGTACAGCCGTTTCTCAGTTCCTTTATTGTTATTATTATTATTATTTTTCCAATTAATAAAATATTATTCTTCAATATTTATTGTTCTATTTCGGATGAAGACAAATCCAAAAAGATTAAAAATCATTGAAATTGATCTAGCCGTTATTGAGTTCTTTCATTCTTATTATCATTGATGAAATTTTGTCATCGATATTCATCATTCTATTCTCGAAGAAGACAAATACAAAAAGTCAAAAATCATAAAAATTAGTCCAGCTGTTCTCGAGTTCTTTTATTGATATTATTATTACTTTTATTGATGAAATATCATTTTCAGTACTCATCATTCCATTCCCGACAAAGACAAATTCAAAAATACGAAAGTCATAAAAACTCAAACCTAATTCAAAATCAGAATAAACCAAATCGGTCTAACCGTTCTTGAGTTTTAGCAAGACCCACGAACAGCAATTAATTTTTATATATTGAATTATTTATCAAGCGATGTTAACTGAAATTTCATCAATTCTTAGCTCTTATCGTAAAGTTAACGTAATTCTCAAATGTGTTTTTCGTATTCTTACTTATTTATCACGAAATGCCCTTAAAGCGGTATTGCCAGTTCTACGGAAGAGCCATAAACTGCTAATCCTTGTTCAGTTATACAGTTTTTATTTAATAAACGCAAAGAAGATCAACTGATAAACTATAATTCCTTC
>WOGR01011917.1:0-10386 GCA_015342045.1 Leptinotarsa lineolata | reverse complement strand
GTCCGACAGTGGCTCGATCAACGGTATCCTGACAAATGGATTGGCAGAAGAGGCGCTCTGGAATGGCCGGCGAGATCTCCGGATTTAACGCCATTGGTTTTCTTTCTCTGGGGTTATTTGAAGACAATGGTATACAAAACTTCCCCGCAGGACATTCAGGATCTAAGACGCAGGATTACTGACACATGCAGACAAATTAATAACGAAACATTTACAAAAGTCCGACAGGAATTCGAGAATAGATTGTACTTTTGCTTAACTACCAATGGTGAACATTTTGAACACCTTATAAAGTAAGGTACATTTTTATTACAATTAATGAAGTCTTTTTTAATATCCCTTAAACAAAATGGTATTCCATATTTGGTTACTTTCCTCTAGCTGTTCTCTAGAGACAAATATTCCAACTATCGTTCATCAACTGACTAAAAATCACCAGAAATGCAATCGCTTTGCTGACGACTCCTTGCCATTCAGAGGTCTACTAATAAATCAATCAATTTCCACCAAACATCCACATATCCCGAATATTCACAGCAAGAAACAAACTAGAACGGCAAACTTCGCATCAACACCGTCAGAACCTCACCTCGCACACGAAAAAGACCAGAAAAACTGCGTTCTCGTAATCTTGATCGATTTCCTCGTGCGAGTGACGGGTCTCTTCCGTTCCGTTAGATTTTCATAAATTACCTGTCGAATGAGGAAAAGCGGACAATTACTCCTCGTTCGTTTTCCTCTTTGATCTCGACACCGATCCATGTATCATAATATCGCGAGCGTGAGCAGAAGAAAGCACGATGAACATAATCGATCGGTAAATAACGTTCGACTCGATATAGACTTTAGTCGAGTGCAAGAAACATTTTCGAGATGTGTTTACTTCAGCGGTTTTCGTTTTTCAACGAAAGATTCTTTGCTAGTTGGTCACGATTACGAAACTGGGTGACTATTGACAGTTTCGGTAAAAAAGTGACAAATGGATATCCGTAAATACGGGGTTGCCTTTTATATTTCGGGATCAGAAAACAAAAACAAATATTAATCATCGAAAATCACTTTATTGCTTTTCAAAATATTCCCATGAAGATCTTTACACTTTTGCATGCGTTTGAACTAATTGTCGAAGCATTTTTGCCACTCTGACTGAGGTATCTCCAAAACATGCATTCTGAATGCAGCAACCGCTTCTTCTGGTGTCGAAAAGCGTTGACCTCTCAGTTTGTTTTTTACGTACGGGGATAAAAAGAAGTCATTTGGTGCTAAGTCAGGACTATACGGTGAATGACTCATCAAATCGATGTTTTGGGTGCTCAAAAATGCAGTTGTTTGAGCCGATGTGTGAGAGCTCGCATTGTCGTGGTGAAGAGTGATCCGTCTTCGGCGGTTAGTTTTCCTGATTTCTTGGAAAACAACTGGCAAACAAATAGTTGTGTACCACTTAGAATTGACTGTTCTGCGTTGTTCTAGTGGTACAGGCGACCATTTGCTTGAAAGTGCTTCGTACGCGAACAACTTTTGTTGGATTTGGCTCATCTCTAATCACCCATACAGTCGACTGCTGTTTACTTTCGGGCTCATTATTTTTTTTCCATAAATTATAAGATTTCCAGGTGGAACCAAGAACAAAAAATATCGCCTAAAAATGAAACACCCTAATGTACACATAATGATTTTTTACAAATAATTAAATTTATTATGCGTCTTCATTGATAAATTAAGATTTCTGATTAATTTCAATTCATTATTTTCATTATTTTCACTATCGGGTACATCAGTAATTACTGTAGTTGATTGTAAGACCCAGACAATAGACTCATAGTATGAGAAATAAGAAACATATGTTTTCGAATGAAAATTAAAAAGATATCTAGAGAAAACTGCATCGATTGTTGTTCCATGTCTTGTGGTATGTCCATTTCGGTTATTATTCATTCGTAGTTCTAGTTTATTTTGTAGAAAGTTCACCAAGAGTTGTCCATATTCAGACGCAAAATAAACATCGAAATCTCCTGCTGAAATTAGTGGCAACGAATGATAGTTTTCTCTCAAATTTTCAGAGCCTACTTGACCGTGAATGTGTACTCGCACCTCTTTCTCTTGCCCCTACAGTAATACACGAAACGTAACTCTCTCTCTCTCTCTCTTTCAATTTTCACTAATTGATACCTTCCTCTGAACTTCCGTTCGCCTTGCTGATCACACTTTTTGTAACGCACTCGACGCGTATTCACCAGCTTCCTACCTCGCTCCCTACATGCGCTCGTAAAGAAGTTTCATTTCAATAATATGTCATTAGGAGATCTACTTATAGTTCCCAAATATATGTTTTCGAAATCATTTTGTCGATTATTTCTTGAAATCGATCGAATATTTCGGGAACTGATTTGATCAAACGTAAGGTTAATTATATTTTTATTCGTCTGAAACAGTTCAAAATAGTTAATAAATGTAGAATGTCCTACCTGTGATGAGAACTCATACAGTAGAAGTTCCCAGGAATATTTAACGGGATAGGAATTTTCATGAGAGATTCATTTTTGGAGATTGAAATATTTACTGGAATCGATAGATTCATTCATATTTGCTGTGAGGCAGCACTATTCTGAATGAATAATTCATTCAATAAATATGGACGAAGGGGAAACAAACGAATGAAAAAACGAGTTTTGAATTGTTTGTCGATGATTTAGAAGACCAGTTTTCACAAATGTTTTTTTTTTAATATGTAATCATTAGTTTGGAGTGATGGAATGTTACACAAAATTCACTTCATGTAACGCCATACAAATCAATTCCGAAGGTGAATTGAAAACTAGAATAATTGTATTGAATCCTGCCAGTAGGGTGCTTAGCCCCCTACCACTACTCTAATAAGAAAAAACAAAGCAGTATATTTAACGCACTTTTGAGTTGCTCATTCAAATAGGTTCATTGAATCAATAGAGATGATTTGTTCGTAATTTGCTTTCCAAAGAAAAGAAGAAAGAAGTAATTACAGAAAATTGTTTGGAATATCATCTTCCTGTCCATATTCTATTCATAGACTTCAAACACGTAATCAATTAGATCACTACAGATCAATTGGATCATGAGAGATCAGTTTTTTAACATTTCCAAACAGAAATCTGGAAATCGACTTCAAAACGGGCTCTTTGCAAAAAATGTGGAAGAAAAAGTGCTATCAAAACAACTACTCCCATATGAACATTGAATTGGAAATGTTTCTCAATTTGGATTATTACAGCAAACGCAAGTTTGAACGAAATAAAGTTGAGTTCAATTCATGAGTTTCTCGAATTAACTTCGAAAAGTATTCAAATTGATGTTTCAAATGTTGGGTTTAAATTTTTCTCATTCACATATTGGAAACAGCGCCTAGAATGCATATAATATATCAAGTTGAAATAATTCATACGTGCCTAGATATTCTACTTCAAAGAAGGAAAATTATCTTTATAAACCATCAATTAAGGCAAAATAAAGAATATAGTTCAAGTGTTTTCAACTCCTCATCATCACCTTTCAAGAGATATTCGAGGAAGAAGAACTAGAAAGTTAGGCTCTTCAATAAGAAAAAGCAAATAAATAGTCTTGAATTTTTGTGACTCATTGACAACTGGTAGGTAATTAATTATATTAACTGGGCTGAAAAGTCCCAGGCCTAGGAAAAAAAAACGCTTTGTTTTGTTCAAAATTAGCTCTATTCATCAACGTAATCTACTTCAAGAGCCACACAATCATTCCATCGCAGCTCCAACATTTCAATACCACTTTTGTAGAACGATTCATCTTTTGCCTTGAAATAGACCCCCAGTTTTAGCATTAACTAAATCATTCGATCAAAATTCCTCACTGGTGAGCATTTTTTTGAGGTCTGCGAACAGCCAGTAGTCGCTGAGAGCCAAATCTGGCGAATACGGTGGATGTGGGAGCAATTTGGAGTTCAATTCATGAAGTTTTGCCATTGTTTTGAATGACTTGTGACACGATGTGTTGTCTTGATGGAACAACATTTCTTTCTTTGCCATATGCGGTCGTTTTTTTGAAATTTGGGACTTAAAACGCTTCAATAACGCTATATTATAATCATTTTTGATAAGATTTCCCTTCTCAAGATAGTCGATAAATATCACATCACGTATATCCCGAAATATAGAGGCAATAACCTTTCCAGCCGACTGTTGTGCTTTCGAGCGCTTTGGATGAGGTTGATCAGTTGCTCTACACTCAGATGACGATGGTTACAATTTCGGAGTGGAGTGATAGATCATTGTCAAATATCGACACAAAAATTGCGTTTAATTATGTATAAACATGGCCAAACACTGCTCAGAATCATCAAGACGTTCTTGTTTTTGGTCAACAGTGATGTCGCGCGGCACCCACTTTGAACAGAACTTCCTCAAAGTCAAATGCTCATGCAATATAAAACACAATGTCAGCTAAGCCACGCAACTTCACTTTTCGATCATTCAAAACGATTCTGTGAATTTTTTTACGGTTTTTGGTGTTACTGCTGCATTTGGATGTACACTGCGTTCTGCATCATCGGTGTCTCTACGACCACGTTTTAAGTCAGCAAACCAACGTTCAATTGTTGTTTCTGATGAAGCAGAGTGTTCATAACACTTTTCAAGCCATTGCTTCGCTTGAACGGTCTTTTTTCCCATCAAGAAGCAGTGTGAAATTGAAACAAAAAATTGCTTTTGATCCATTGTTTCAAAAATAACTGAAGTAGTGTCACTCTAAGCACACTAAACTCACAAACTTATAAGTTGAATAACATGAAATTACAGCAGCTTTCCTTCGCATGTTAGTACGAACTGAAAAAAGGAAAAATGCTTTAAGACCAGCGCCATCTAAGTGTTAGTCTCGAGACTTCTCAGCCCATGCAGTAAGTGAACTGAATATCGTCAACAGGTCCAATTATTCTGTGTTAAAAATTATTTTTCAGTGACAAATTTTTAATGTAAGTGGTTGTGTACTGATTATTTTATGGTGGTTATTTGAAACAGGATAATTTCGTTTTCTGCATCGTTTGTACCAAAATCGTTAATAATGGTGGGAGTTTCATTCTCTACATTAGGTAAAGCCCCCTTCACCTCTAGATGAGTTATAATCGAATCTAAACCTTTCTGAAAACTGTCTTATGACTCAGTTGAAGTTATGATCAGATGAACTTTCGACCAAAATAAAATAGATGAGTAACATTCTGATCCTTCCCATATTGATTCCAATTCAAGAGCAACCAGTAGGCAGTCTTCGATTGAAGACAAAATGTGAATAATGAGGAAAAGTACTAGATGGAAATGACTGCGTGAACGCAATGGAGACATAAGTGGAACCACCTATTGGTGTGACACCCAAGTCAACTTGCCAAGAATAGTACTCATTTATTCATCTTTTGTTTTTTCACTGGACGGTTAACAAAAATGCAACACGGTAGCTCTCTCAAGCGCTTACATACCATGATGTGCTTTCACACCGAGTATGAAAATGCTTGAGGAAGCTTTCGTATAGCGTAACACGTGTTGCATTTTTGTTAACCGTCCGGTTTTGTTGAGTGACTAGTGAAAATCTCACAATAAAGTGTTTGCTTGAAAAGTTTCATGTTTTCTCAACTGAATTTTCTCGGATGTTGTTCAGGATCTATGGAATATAAAATGGAGGATTGATCAAATGTACTAAACTGAATATGCGATGAGGTATATTCTGACGCACCCTGTATATTCCGCTCAATATCTGACGCCATGTTTTTTCTTCAACGCTGCAAACAACCTGTATACCTCGATGGTAGCCATGTTTTTTTCTTTAACGCTGCACACACCCGGTATACCTCGTTGGCAGCCATGTTTTTTCGCTTAACCTCCATGTTTCTTTCTTTAACGATGCACACACCCCGTATATCTCGATGGCAGTCATATTTTTTCGCTTAACCGCCATGTTTTTTTCTTTAACGCTACACACACCCTGTATACCTCGATGGTAGCCATGTTTTTTTAACGCTACAGACATCCTGTATACCCCGATGGCAGCTATGTTTTTCAGTTTATCGCAGAGTAGATCAATATGTGGATTCCACGTAGGTTTGTGATCTACAGTGAGACCAAGCATTTTTGTTGTTGAGCAAAATGTAACCTCCACATCGTTATTTTTGAATATACTGAGAGTGTCATTCATATTACCTAACGAATATTTCATTAACACTATTTTATTGATGTTGAGTGGTAGATGATTTTCAGTAGCACATGTTATTACTTTTTTATAGACCATTTCAGTTATTTCTGGAAGTACTATAATAATAATAAATGAATTTAATGACAGAAAAAATATGGGATTGTTTGCTTCAATCAAAAGGTTAGTGTCGTCTGCATGTGCAACTATATATACCATCGTAAGGTCATGAAGATACATTATTAGATCGTTAGCATACATTAAAAATAAAAGTGGTCCCAGTATGAATCCCTGAGGAACACCCTGTTTCATTGTTATTGATTGACTTGTACAATGACTTGTTGTTTCCCATTTTGAAGATATATCTTTATCAAATCTTGAGCAATTCCCCGCACTCCAAGACTATTCATTTTTAAAATCAATAACTCGTGATCTACAAAATCGAACGCTTTCGAGAAATCAATGAATAAACCGCACATTTGAAATTTGGAGTCAAGAGAAGTTATTAAATGTTCATTGAAATCATATAGCGCTGTTTCAGAGAGAAGGTGATTTACTGTTGAAAATGATAGCAGTTGATCCTTAATATTTAACTTAAATAATTTGGATATACTGGAGAGTAAACTTATTCCTCTATAGTTGTCATATGTATAAGGGTCTCATTTCTTAAATATTGGAGTAACTAGTGCATCTTTCAATTTTTCAGGAAATATGCCATGCTCAACAGAAAGATAAATTGAATATAAGATACATGAGTCGAAACAAAACACAATCACTTCGGACAATCGCACAGCTAAAGCTGTGTACATTTCTAAAACTTATAATACAAACACAGTCATCATTTTACGGAACATAGATGTACGAAATATAATAAAATATAGAATTAAACATTAAACTGAAGAGTTTTGCAACAGGCATGGCTTGCATTTCAAAATTGCATGTGAAAACGCCTGTCATGTTCAGTAAACTCAGAAACCGAATAAAAACAATGTTGCAGAAGAAAATTTTCAATTTTTTTCTCAAGTAAAAGTGAATTCGGAGTTGTTTTTTTCTTTAATGCCGCACACACCCCGTATACCTCGATGACGGCCATGTTTTTTCGCTTAACCGCCATGTTTTTGGTGTTACTTGACTCCAACTATGAAAATGTGTTCTAGAATTTTTTTTCCAATACTATAGAAGATACTTGGGAGTTGGGGTTTTAAAATATAGAAAAAGCAAAAATGATGCTATCCAATAAAAAGTTTTCACTTTGAAGACTCATTTCATAAAATTTTATACGAAAGATTGATATTTAGTATATTTTCGTATTCGAAAAAATACTCAATTCTCGCATCTCTATGGAGTGGATAATCTGAAAGAAAAGTTTTTTAAACTATTTCCCTTGAGATATGATACCGTCCATAAATTATCCACCTAACCAGACACCGACCTGGATCAAACTCGATTTTATCGAAGCATTTCATCCCAAATGCGTTTATCTCTTCAAACTGGCGATTTTGGTCACAGAACCCTAACCAAAGCTGTCACAGTTTTACCTTCATCTATAACGGAAGGCGATTCCAACATGCCCTTCAAATAATTTATACACTCCTTTTTCCTGACGGGGTGCTTTTCTGTATAACGGTGATTCCATTGATGCGCAGGAAAAGTCATTATAGTGCGCTTCAAGATAATTCGTTCGAATTTATAACAATATGTCTGATTCACCACCTCGTAGAGAGATTCATCGTCGATGATTAGCATTCTGTCGATTACATTGATGTCAATCCCTTGGTTACAAATCAACTGATTACTGTTTATAGAAAAGAGTTTATCGATATTTACAGAGCTGATACAATACTATTGACAATTATTATGAAATCGTTCTCAAAGGACCCTCGAAAACTAATAATGAAACATTCTGGCATCAATGAAATCAATTATTTCTTTACTGACGGGAAACAAAAAGAGACCATACGAATATTAATTCGTATGTTCCCTTTTTTCCGATGTTCAAAAAATTTAGTCATCGTTTCGCGAGTATGTACAATCGATTAGCAATTTTTTAATTTTTTTATATTGGTACACTCGTTCCGAATATATGTTCACGGTTTCAGCTGTTTTGTATGTTCAGTTTGATGGTGAGAGGAATAAAAGTTGAAGTGTTTTGCGTGCTCGGCGATTTTCTGCTTTCGAAAAAAATAGATCACAGAATCTGCATTGGAATTCGTGTGAAAAATGAAATAAAGTGCTCAAAAACACTTGGAAAGTTGAAAGTGACATACGGTGATGGTACTCTAAGTCAGAAAATTGTTCACAAGTGGTGAAAGATTTTTATGAAGGTCGAGAACTCGCCCTGGACGCCCCAGAACGTCAACAACCGATGAAAATGTTGGGAAAGTGTAAAAAAATGTTATGGAAAATCGTCGAATCTCTATTGGAGTTGCTGAGGATGCTGAATTTTGACCAAAAAACCATTGCATAAGCAACCATGGAGGAAACTGTTATTGGGGTTCTTTATTAACACAATAGATATCCAACTTTTTTTCATAATTCGTGCTGATAATCAAAACTAGTGGAACATCAATTAAAATAAAAATGTTTTCAGTCTTGATCTTTTAAAAAAGATTGGCATCCGAAGCCAATAGCCAATAGCCAATCGATGTTAAAAAATCAAAACATCTGCTCGATATGCATCTTTGCACTGTTTAACATGATTGTGTAAGAAACATATATACCAGCTTTTTTAATAAAATGTCATCATGTTTCGAATAAATGGGGTTAGACTTCCCTCTAAAAATGAGTGGAAGTTTTCGAGGGGAGAACGTGTATGTTTCAGATTAAAGCCGTCAATTGATTATACAGATTGCTGTGAGTAGAGGGTGGTGCCCCTTTTCTAAAATTCCCAATTAGTTCTCGGTACAGACGAGATAAGACATTCGAAAATTATTTTATATAAAGACATAGAAGAGGAACACATTTTTGTGACAGGTTCCACTGTTGCTGACTGAATCGAGAGAAAGAAAGGGTGTTCACATAGTCACGACAAATATTTAATTGTTTTTGTGATTGGTTACAAAGGAACATATTCTTAAAGAGTGAGAAATAAATTTTTTTATGTTTTACCACTGCAGTAACTTTAGTTGCGAATAAAAGTGGTGAAAAACATAGAAAATTTTCATTTCTTATTTTTCATGATGATACGAAAAGTTAAATATCAATTATAAACCCGTTTTGGAAAACGTTCCAATAAATGGACTTCCTACAAACGAAACAAGGAACATATTGAACTTTAAAAAATCGCTAATACATAACGTTACTAAAGAACTTTCTCTGCTGAGTGAGCATAAAAAATGTATCAATATGTTATAGAGAAGACTCTTTTCATTCTCATACTAGAGATTTTTCAGATATTGACGATGAAATGAAAAAATTCGCATCATGAGGTGTCAAGAAATATGCTATTCTGGAAATGATTAGCTTTTTCAATTCATATAAGACAAATATCCTCATATTAGATTGAGAAATCTACCACTGTTGTCAAGTATGCCTACTGACTACTGTATGCCTACAAGTATGCCTAGTACTACTGTTGAGTTACTTTTGCTATTTTTTACATCAGAAATGATCATATTCGAAAAAATTCCTTAATTTTTTTTCTTTGGTAATTTTTTTTTTCGATGTATGAATCATTTTTTGGGAACTTTGCTGATAATTTTTGAAATTATATATGTATATACTTTTTTTTCAGTATGACTATTCAACAATTCATCAGTTATTGTCCGACAGTGCAATTTCTTTCCATATCCTGATGAAAGATCAATTCAAATTGCAGAAAGATCGAGAAGCAAAAGTCCCATTCGGTGAGTAAATCAATTCAGAAAATATTATACTGCTACATCTATGTTCACCATGTGATTATTAGAAAACTATTTAAAAACCAGGTATCAGGTTAGTATTATTATTTACTAGCAGACCCCGCGAACGCCGTTCCGCCTAACAGTCAATGAATGAGTCGATTTAGGATTTTAAAATTGATACAAAATTATTAGGTAAAATAAAATAAATGGAAATTGGTAGTTAGAGTGCACTTTTCAGTAAAGCACCCTGTGATATACATATTAGCTGTCACTGATGTTTTGCCTCCTTTATTATCATTATTTTTATTGATGGAATATCATATTTTTATAGTTATTATCCTATTCCCGATGAAGACAAATCTAAAAA
>WOGR01011916.1:0-10387 GCA_015342045.1 Leptinotarsa lineolata | reverse complement strand
AGGCTCATGTCTACAAGGTTAAACCAGCAACGGCTGACGCTCTGGAAGCCAATATTGAAGCATTTATACGTGAAATACCGGTCGATATGTTAGAGAGGGTGTGCCAAAATTGGAACTTGCGCATGGGTCATCTAAAGCGAAGCCGCGGACAACATTTGCATGAAATCATCTTCAAACATTAAATTATATTGATCGTTTCATCGATTCCAATAAGGATTTCATCAATTTTTTCAAATTTTTTGTGTTTTTTTGAAAATCAAATCCTACACCTATTTAAAAATCACCCATTACTTGAATCGGTTGGATAACATTATTGACTGTGCCTATCTCTTATCAAAAATCCCTTTCTATGTTTCTTGATATAACATTAGATATGAAACGACGTACTACTTATGTTCTGCAAAAACAAACATTGCATTCAATTCACTTGTCACGATTTGCTGTTGAAATTTCAGTACAATTTGTCATTCCTGTGACAAACTATCTCAATGATATTCTTGCTACATTATATCTAACGTTATCCATTATTGTATTTTTTGTAACTAACAATACTTTATAATTTTTGGAAAATTAGTTTCAAGCATTTCCTGTAATAGGGTCCTATTCTGTTGGAAATAAATTCATTGTCATATAAACATATTCGAATGACCTACTTCTTTACTGTAACGTATTCACTGCGTCATCTTTTCCAAAAATCTTGTAGCTATGTAAGTTTCCAGTCAGCTCAGTTCAGTACATTTTTTTCTGCCATTCAGTTCCATTATTTGTCATATCCTTTGTCGTAGACGTCTCTCGATTTACTTGGTAGCAAGTTTCGTGTTGCTTTCTCCTTTTATTGCAATTAATTCCATGAAAATCTCAGACTTCGAAGAAAAGAAGTCAGAATATTGATGGATGCCAATAATAGAGATCACTGTAACCGCTCTTTTGTAAGCTCCATTTTTGTAAAGAATAAATATTGTTATAGTCCACCACCAAAATTATTCTTTCATGTTCAATCCTTTATCTGACTAAATACAACAAATATTCAACATCTATCTATCTGTCTATCAATCTATCTATCTATCTATTAATCTATGTATCTATTAGTCTATCTATCTATCTATCTATTTTTTTTGTGGAGGAGAGGAAATCTTTCATGAGACATTGTGACGGATTCCTACCGACTAAAACCCCTCCCCCGTTGCTCAGCAATACGTACCGGAAACCGCTCTCACATTACTTCAATACGTATGCCCTTAACAGGGTTGAACTATTATGGATGCATTTAACATTTATACGACACTCATACAAACATTGAGTTACTTCTTCGGCAAAACTGTGCTTCGTGTCAATCCATACCCTAAGATACAGATACAGCTTTGCTCAGTAATATCTTTGTGCCTTGCAGATCAAAAGTTATTGAGCTGAGTTTCCCCTTTTTGGTGAGCGGTACTGCTTCGGTTTTTTCTGGAGCTAATCTAAGAAGTTTACCCTCCATCCAGTCTGCTATGAGCAACAGTGCTCTGTTTGCAGCATTTATCAAAATTTCTTCTCTTTTCTCTGTAATAATCATCGCCACATCACCAGCAAAACCGATCACTGTAACTCCTTCGGGCATTTCTAATGAAAATAGCTCATCATAGGGCCAAGAAGTGAACCCTGAGGCACGCCGCTGTTTATCTATCTATCTATTCATCTATTAATCTATCTATTTATCTTATCAAATAATCTGCGTCGATTAATCAACAGTGAGTGCAAAAAGACTACCATTTGATCATATATCGTTTGAATAACATATAATCTTTCCGAACACCACGAACATCATTCAACAGAGCCTGGATATATAATTCAATGTATGTGTTATGTATTTCAAGTAATTCATTACCACTAAAATAAACCCATATCTCATCGAATCGAAGGTCGAGTACTGCCATGAAAATCAGATTTACTGGTCACGCCGCGACTTCGAATCTCATGAATTCCCACAAACCATTAACCATTTGAATTGTTACTGGATTAATTGCTCGCTCGTAAAACAAAACCAGCGGTCGTGATTTTCACAATAACATCTCGCAAAAGTTTCGTGTCCAACGCAGTAAGTCACTTGTTATGTTTTCCATGTTCCATGACTTTTTTGCTTTCGATCAACCGAATTGCTCACCGATATACAACCTTTACAACATACATGGTCGTGTTGTGCAGGTGTTCATGCCTGAAGTTTCGTCCAACACTGCGGTATATATTATCGGAGGCCATGAGGTAACGAATTGTTCTTCGAAATACTAACTTATGTCTTAATCAAATACCTAGCGACCCTGCTGAAGCTACTCACGAGAAAAACAGAGTATTTCGTTGAAGATTCGATTTTTTACCAAAAGTGGAAGATATGAAGTTAGGTCCAGCAGACATTTTAGTGAGACCACTTAGAACGTGATCCCATTGTATACAATGGTTTTGGTCGAATAGTCTTGGTCACAAGATCCTTTTTTGGAACTCCTGTCCAAGGGCACCAAAAAGTTTGTTCCAGGGCTCATTCAATTCGGAATGACCTCTAGCAACTTCTTGAAAAATTCAAGAGGGGCTCGAAAAAATTCCAAAAGTTATAAACAATTTAGAAAAAAATGGGGGGTTTGGTTTTTTGCAAATATTTCGGAAAATATCAAGAATATCCTAAATTTGAAAAAAGATCCTTGGAAGGGAAGAAAGTTACTAAAAAATAAAGTCCGACTTCTCTGATTTTCCACTTTGTTATTAATAATCAAAGACGTTAAAAAGTGAGAAATTCAATTGAAGCAATGAAAAACATTTTTTTTACTATTCAATTTTATTCGTATTCTCATTATTCATGCATAAACATAAACATAAAAATTATTTCTTTCAAACAAATAAATTTTCACGATATATTTTTTAAACTACCAAAAAAACAAAACCATGTGTCTCTTTTTGTGTAAAAAAATTGTAATTTGTGAAAAATAGAGACATTTTTTTCACACAAAAAGTGACGCATGGTTGTTTTTATTTTGGTAGTATTTGAAAAAATATATCGTGAAAATCATTTTGTTTACAATAAATTGTTTATTGAATATATGAAGAAAATATGAATTGAAAAAAGTTTGTTTTCGGAATATCAGAGAGAAATAGGTTCATGATTAAAAAAAATCCTTTCCTAACATTCATATTTAGTAGCAAAATAAATTATTAATCAACAAATGCGTTTTTAAGCATAAAAAATATTTTTTAAGAAACGATTTTGTTTCTGAAAACCATAATATTCATAACTGATGAAAATCCTACCAAAAACATTTCAAATATCTTATAAACAATACATTTGTTCATAACAATTTTTAAACAAATGGAGCTAAAAATTATGAAAAACCATTTTCATGTTACTTTAAATGATAAGGATACGAATAAATATGAATATCACAAAAAAAATTTTTCATGGCCTCTATTGAATTTTTCACTTTTTAGCGTCTGTGATTATCAATAACACAGTGGAAAATCAAAATTTTTCAATTTTTTCAATGGGAATCTTTTTTGAAGGCTTTCAAGAAGTGAAAAAAATTTGAGGTTCTCAGTTTAAAAATTATTAGGGTTTTTATGTAAATTTAAAACTTGTGAAAATTAGTTAATTGAATAAAATATATCTAATAAAATAATCACGGGAAAAAAATTTTCCCATGGAATTTCGTTTATTGAAGTGTCTAGAAGGTGTGTGATTTTTTTCTCAATAATGATATTTAATGAGTTGAAATAATTTGTATTGTTCAAAGGTCCCGCTTTCAGCTCTATTTTCGTCTCTGAATTGAAATTATAAATGTTGGTGATAGAGTTCCATGAGGTGAGATTTTTTCATGAAATTCTCTTTTTTTTAGGGATCTTCTTTCAAATTTCATATATCTTTGATATTTTCCGAGATATTTGCAAAAAATCAAACCCTCCTTTTTTTACTAAATTGTTTATAATTTCAGCAGTTTCTTCGAGCCCCTCTTGAAATTTTTCAAAAAGTTGCTAGAGTTTATTCTGAATCGAATGAGCCTTGGATCATAATTTTCGGTGCCCTTGAACAGAAGCTCCCAGTCTAAAAGATACTATTCAACTAATTTTCGAAGTGTTCCCGGCAGACATAACCACCTTGTTCGCCATTTATTTATCTTCGAAAAACTTTCAGTGAGTTAGTGTTTTTACAGAAAAACGGATGGGCAGTCCCTTGAGTTCTGTGGTAGCAAACTTTTCCATGGAAAATTTAGAAAAATATGTCTTGGAGCGAGCAGCGTGAAATCATATTGTGTAGCAGCTTGGGGAAAACAAACAAACGAATTTCTCGTATGTCTTCTTAACTCCCTTAACCCGAAAATACGATTCACAATGGAACAGAAAACCCTGGGAACCATCAGTTTCTTGGATGTACTGGTGAACAGATCTGTAGATGAAACATTGAGTCATAGAGTGTTCAAGACACACAGACAGGTACCGCAACGAGAACTTTTACCACCAGCCACAACAAAAGAGAGTGGTAATAAAAACGTTGGTTGAGAGAGCACGAAGCATCTGTGAACCTAAGAGTTTTTCTGAGGAACTCAATCATTTCAAAAATAATTTCAAAGGGAATGGTTAAAGTGGAGCTGATTTCGATGGGGCGATTGCAGAAACTACTGCCATTTTCACTACGTGAAATCGATATTCAGGCCAACAAAAACCATCAAAGAGAATCTAGGGTCAGCTAAGGACCCCAGTGGGACTTTAGCAATACCTAGAATTTACAGGATCCCTTGTGGATGTGTATTGGTCTACATTGAACCATGAAGAGAAATGTGAGAACTCAACTTTTTGAAAACAAGGGAAATCGACACCTGGAACTTATTGACAAATCAGCACAGGAGAACCAAGCTTTTGATATAACTCAGAGTTACTTTCGAAGACCATATAGGAAGGCGTTAAAAATTCAGAAGCACAAAAATAATTTCAACTGATAGTAAGGGATAATCAACATCTAGTGACTGTGGCTACCTGCATTTTATTGCTTTCGTATCAGGTCATATATGCCAACAACGGTTATGAGGTGTATATTATTGAGGTCATTCTTTCTAAAAACAATGGAAACAAGCTGGACTCGATGCAAAATCAGGTTCAACCAACCATTTAGTACCAAGTTATAATTTCAAATTTTTATATTTTCAACGTCTTTTTCCTTCACTGTTTTCACAAATATCCCAAAGAACCTATACTTGTGGAAGCTTACTGAGTTATTTCAGTCCTTCAGCTTTTTAAACGTTGTTTCGAAAACTAATGAAATTAATTCTCCTTGATGAACGTTTTTCTTGGAAAGTTCCCTGACTATTACTAAAGTAATCAATAATTCAGAGGTAGGTATGTTGTTTATTTACGTACTGAAAGATCACTTATATTACTACCCAGACACATAATTGTCGTTACGGGAGCTTTTAACATTTCTTCGTAAAATGTTGCAATAATGATTTATATCGTCGACAATAATAATTTTACAATGTAAAGTTATACTTGTTTGGTATTGCAATAATAGAACAATATATTGTTTGAGAATTTCTGTCAACAGATAAATTTATTAGTAATCCTGAAAGTAATTTCTTCAGCACGTGAAAGTTATTTGACAACTATTCCCTTCTCAAACACCATACTCAAAGTTTTCAAATACTCCATCAGTAATAATATAACTAATTCAATGAGATTGAATAGATATTGTTATTCATATTATGATAATTTGTGAGTGATAGTGATGTGAGTGATGTGCAAATTTGTCACATCAAAATTATATCAATAATTTATACTTTAAAAATACAGTAACTAAAAAATATGTCAACTGCAGTAAGTGATGAATAGCTTCGATAATCGAATTATGTTACTTATAAAAGGAATTTCGCGAAACTAACACAACCGTCAATGACGTCTGCCCCCACGCGTCTGCCGCGTTCGGGTCGCGTTCTCGGCGATGGCGCTTCATTGCTTAGACCGGACCTCTACCCCCGCGCATCGTTTCCCGTCGTCTTACAGTAATGGCTTGCTGCGTTGAATCAAGCTAATCTTATAGTGATAACTTTTAAACGATTTGTCCAAAGTACTTAGTGTAAAAGACAAAGTTTATCTATATTGAATACTTAAAACGACAATTATATCAATTTTCATAAGAATTTGACAGATATTCTAAAATGTACATTGTGAAAAAAGGATCCAATTCAATTGTATCTATTTTCATGTAACTCCAACGGTATAGGCAGCGCACGCCAGTATAGCTCTCATGTAGCAAGAATCTTCCCGTCTTACACAATACTTATCGTTATATTATAACCAAATTTATACAAAACCTTCGTGAATTGTAGCCTATATGTTATTCTGATGTACAAGCTGTATTAATATAAAGTTTCATCTAAATCCGTTCAGTCGTTTAGGCGTAAAAAAGCCACATACATACCTAAAAACATTTATCCATCCTCACAAATTTCCACATTTATAATATTAGTAAAGATTTGAACCACCCCACTCAGGGGTTTATTTCAAGCTTTTGTTCAGATCACTCCAGAGGCCATGATCTAGTATGCGATCTTTCCGGGACTAACCCATCGCATACTAACAACTGAGAGGAAAATTTCCGAAATATCCACAACCTCCCTAAACTATTCTCTTTCAACGAACTTTACGATTTTTTGAAACTCCTATTTACTTGAAATTCCTAGAACTCCAAGGCCAATAAGTCAACAGGACACTCAACAGCATCAACACCGGTTCCAATAACACGCTGGACGCTTCTTCGAAGACACGCGCGGGTTCCAAAAGAAGGAAGCTCCAGTTTTCCCGACTAGGCTTCTAGTGGCCCTGGAGGATATTTCGAGCGATTTTAGGATGTCCTCGACGAGTTCCTGGTGGCATCAGATAGTGGACAGCTAACAACTCGAAGCTACTCTAGAGTTTGAACTATGTCTCAAAATACCGCTGGTCTAATTGAACCACATCATTGCCGAAAACGACCGTCTGCTACTGTAGCCAGACCACTCGACGCAACCATAAATAAGGACAATTACCATATATCATCAGGACCATGAACCGTAATGCCCAAGGACTAAGAGGAAACCCACTATCCCTACGAAAACCCTACTAACTTAGAATTGAGAGCATTGTTATTTTATTGAAACTTGTTAAAACTAACCATCAACACATCGGGAAGTACTAACCGATACTAAGAAAAACTTGTGAAATCTATCTTACTGGAATTTTATCCCAACACCAAACCGTTATTATTAACACCACGACACGTGTTTCGATCACCAAGTGATCATCTTCGAGAGGAAGATCGAAGAGATCACTTGGGACAAAACTCGAGAGGAAGATCGAAGGTGGGTATTGGGATAAAGCTCCAGTAAGATTCATTACTACACTCTAACAACGCAACGTCTATTTTGACTGTATTATTTTCCTTTCTTACTTTCAATGCGGGACTTACGATTTATAACTGAATTTTAATCTTAGTTTAAATACTTTTCAATTGCTATTCTCTTCTCGACAGACTGACTGAGAAATCTCTGATATTATTTTCCAATTTTCATCTTACTCTACGAGGATGGTATTTTTCTCAGTCCAAGAGAAAATGAAAGTTCAAGGTTTCAAATACAAGGTATAATGAATAAAAAAGCGACTCTATAAAAAAACAAAATAAAAAAATTGAATACAAAAAATGCCGCCAATTTGACTGCGCTATTTACAGTACAAAGCACTTTAGTTTTACTTTCACTTTAGGGAGAGTTGTGTATAACCTTGAATTCGCTTTCTTCATTTTTCATTAATTGTAATCTGAAATCTAGCAAAATAATCCACATTAGGAGCCTAACAATATATAACCTCTTTGCAAATGAACTCGTACAAAATAAAATGTGAACTCTCTCAATATCAACTGGTTAGTATATAAACGAAAACACAAACACTTACATAACGCCTCTTCGGTCAACCCCTAGGTTCTATTGATCCGCTGTTCTTCAACACCAACACTTTTATTTTGAATCACCTTGAATTTGCATAACGCGCCTAATAAATTATCTCTTCTATTTTGGCCACCATCCTCAGCCTCGACGGCCGAGGGATGAACCCCTCGACGGGTCCTCGTGACCGCTTTCCTTCGTGGCTCCCGCAAGACTCTCCCGCCTTTTTACCAATATCCCTGAACCTTCGTGTCAGCAACGCTAGCTACAAAAACCTTGTCAGCGTTTTCAACTGTCCCATGCATATGATCATCGATAGGATGATATTGTTTAGTCTAGCCCAATTTGAACATGACCAAAACGACGCCGAAAAGTCCGACAGTCATAAGTAATTCGAACGTTTTATTTTAGCTGGACAAATATCCACACCGAAGAACCAGGTGATCAACCTCGATTTGTAATATCATCACGAGATTCCTATCCAAATATTTTGACTGACCTAGGCGAGGATATTTGCTTTGAAATGAATTTTTATTCTCTATGAGTTCCACAAGTTGTGAAGTCTAAAACCAAAATAATCATTGTAAACTTATCCCGTCCCTGAAGAGGCATAAGCCCCTGTATATCATCTAACCTACAAACTTATGTATGAAAAGCAATTTATAAACGTTTTCAGTAAAAATTCCAGATGACCAATTGAGTTATTTTCAATGCGGTTACATGAACTGTACTAGATTGCCTCTGCACAATTTTGTTTTGAGCATTCCAAGCCACAATATTTTTTTATATTCCTAGAAAAATACTGAACATAACCATACAAGTTATTTTGCGGTACTCCCCATAGTGGAAATATTCTCCTAATGAAAAATCATTCTTCATTGTTATATAAAACGGAATGGTTAAACCAACTTTTCAAAGAGGACTTTCCAGGATCGTGAGAGAAGGTTTCTCTTACTTTGTGGTATGTGTATATTCTGCAGAGTCAGTTTCAATTGGTCGGTAATTGTTTACATTGAATGAAAAATTACCAAGTCAGTTATCGGAAATCAAGTAGGGAATCCCATTTCCATGATTATTTTTATGAAAGTCTATATATAGAAGTCTAAATATAGAATGCTCCCATACGAATACAAATTGCTATACGTGGGCTGTTAAAAAAATATGGTGAATGTTCAAATTTCGCTAGCTACGTTCATTTGAATAGATATTTTTAAATATTTTTTATGTTGGTACACTCGCCTCGAATATATGTTCACAGTTTCAAATTCTATGTAAAAAATTTCATTAAGTGCTCAAAAAACATTCGAAATATTGACAGTGGCATACGGTGATTGTACTCTGGGTAACAAAAATGTTTTTAAGTTAGTGGTACAAGTTTTTCACAGAAGGTTGGGAAGATGTGAATGACGACGCCTCAGCACATCAATAACCGATGAAAATGTTGAGAAAGTGGAGAAAACTGTTGTGGAGAATCGTCAAACCACTTTCAGAGAAGTTGCTGAGGATGTCAGCATATCCGTTGACTAATACCATGCAATATTTTCTGAAATTTTGGGCATGAAACATGTGGCAGCGACGTTCGTTCCAAAATTGTTGAATTGTTGAACCAAAAAATAAACCTCCGCATAAGCATTGCTTAGGAATTGTCGAACTAGTGACGAATCATGAATATATGGTTATGATGCAAATTGATGGAAACCCACTACTGTTCAGCGATTCGGAGAAAAGTCTTGGGGTTATTTCAGACACAGATATGAGAGTGAATAAACACATCTCTAAACTTATGAGAAATGCCTTTTGGAGTTTTAAGTTGTCCTATACCAACCAAAAAGAGCAAAATTGCCTTATGTGAGTCTTCAGTCTTTTTAAAATTGAATTTTGCTCACTGTATTCACGTTCTTGCTATGCTTAGTTCTGACAGTCGATGTATTCAATTAATTCAAAACTCCTGTATGCATTTAATATGTGGGGTACGAAGACGAGTATATGTGTCAACTCATCTTTCTAAACTTGGTTGGCTACCAATGTATGAACGCAGGATTTTAGATTGTTCCACCCTTCATCATACAGTACAATATTAATATACGTTAGAAAACTAATATTTCAATCCCGAAACATAAAACCTCGTTGTTCAAATCATCATTTTTGTATAATATAGCCATCTTTTACAATGCTCCCCATTGAAATGAAACATATGTCAATTCATTCTTTCCAAAAAAGAAATAAACAGATTCTGCTCCATAATGGTAACAAAAGACACTCCATTCCTCTTGCACATGCAGTTGCCATGAAGGAAACATACGAAATGGAATAAGTTATAATACGTTATAATACGTATTATAACGTATTATAATACGTATAAGTGCAAATATGTGGTGACCTAAAAGTCATAGGACTATTACTAGGTCTTCAGGGCGGATTTACGAAGTTTTGCTGTTTTCTTTGCCTTTGGAACAGTA
>WOGR01011915.1:0-10388 GCA_015342045.1 Leptinotarsa lineolata | reverse complement strand
GCTCTGGAAGCCAATATTGAAGCATTTATACGTGAAATACCGGTCGATATGTTAGAGAGAGTGTGCCAAAATTGGACCTTGCGCATGGGCCATCTAAAGTGGAGCCGCGCACAACATTTGCATGAAATCATCTTCAAACATTAAGTTATATTGATCGTGCTATCAATTCCAACCAAGATTTCATCAATTTTTTCAAATTTTTTGTGTTTTTTTAAAAAATCAAATCCTATACCTTTCAAAAAATCACCCGTTATTATCGAATCTCATTTAGAAAAACTCACCAAGAACATGTTCGAAATTTTGGTTAACCTCTTCCATCTGTTCAAAGAGTTGCAGTTCCAACTTCATCAAGTTTTTCCACGTATCGTGGATAATACCGTTAAACAGCACGAAATATTCATCAACTTTTTCTTTGTATTTGTCAACATCTATGACGTCGTTTTCGAAATGTTTTGTCAAGGTGTTCATTTGATCAAACACATCGTCTTTCTTTTTCATGAACTCTTCCATATGATTGACGCTTTCTTCTTGGTTCTCCTTCTTGGCCTTGTCCACAGTAGTCGTGAATTGATTCACTTCGTCCATGCGGATTTTGTAGTGTTTCTGACCAATTTCGAATACTTGTTGACACAAGTTTATGAAATTTTCTTCGTATTCCATGTGGAAATCTTTGATTTCGTCGCCGATTTCCAACAGAGCTTCTCCTATAAATTTTCGAATAGTCCTTCAGTAATAGATCATGTCTTTCATCTCCTAAATGACCTAAACTCATCTCAAAGAATGATATGTATTGATGTCAAATGGTTGAGTATTTTCGAAAAATTGAAGAAAACAAGGAAAAAACCTCGTGAATAAAAAATATTTAGACCGATGTGGGTTTAAAAAACGGGAAATGCAGGGGATAAAAAAATAATAAAGTCGATAAGAAATTTTAGAATGATAAGAACGCAAAAAATCACTAAGAAACGAGAACATCCAACAGTGAATTTAACTATATTGGTAACAAGTTAGAGACAGTAAAAATAATGATTTGTTTCTTGTGATATATCATTTATTGAAGATTATCACTAGTGATTCTAATATTACGTCGTAATTTACTTTACCTTCTATATCGCCATCAAATAATAGATCGAAAAGGTACCTAGAATTGAGGTACTCCACGAAACTAATGGAGTGTAGCTCAGCATCCTTTTTTTGCTTCTCTGTAATGGCAATCCTCGAATTTTCTTGTTCCTCAAGCTTTTCTATATTTTGCAATTGCTTTGAGAACATTGCTAAACCTGAAATATTTTCAATATATGGACAGTTCGAGATTTTTTCAGTACTCAGCAATATGGTGTAACTAGAGGGGTTAGGTTATTAGCCTAATAAACCGATTAAACTTTGCGCTGGCTCTAACGTAATTGGTTCTGCATATACCATGAAATTTAGGGACGGATGCTACACCTGGTGTGAACCTTTAAATTTTTTCTGTTGGCCCCAACGTTAGTTTTAGTTTGGATATCATCGCCAAGCTCACCAAATGACGTTAAAACTGAGAAACAATCACAGATCTGTAAAACTAACAAGTGTCACTTGATAATGGGCTGAATCCCGAAACCGTTCGTAAGAATAAATAAACGTAGTGGAAAGATAAAAAAGTGTTTTCTTTCGTCTCACTTAATTAAATGAGTAATACAGAAAAATAGTAAGATGTCATAATACTGGGACTTGTTTACGAGCAAAATAGTTTTTGAATTTTTACTCCAGGTACTAAATGACACTGACACCAGTGGGTTTATGAACGCAACCTTCGATAGTTATTCTTTACAGAAAAACGTTATTTACTTTACCCTCTTCTCTCTCAGATTCCTCTATCCTTTTATATTCATAATAAACAAGCTGTGGCAGAAATGCTGCTACGTATATTCTGAATTTTTTCTTTTCCGCGCAAGGGTTGTGAGCCATATTCAAAGAAGTAAGTTTGGAAAATTTCCTGAGGTAGTGAATGTTCTCCATGTCATCGATATTATTTTTTCCTATTGTGAATATTGTTAATTTTGTTAATGTATCCATGTTTTCAATTTTTCTCAGCAGATTATCGAAGAGGCTTAGTTTTCTCAGGTTAACGAGTTTATCCAGATTCTCGATTTTATTTATTTTATTGAAGGATAGATCCAATTCCTCAAGCTTTACGAGTGTTTCCAAATTTTCGATTTTCTCGATGAAATTATTGTTCAGTTGAAGTTTGGTTAAGGATTTCAACACCCACAAATGATCAATTTTCAAAATGTTCATGAACTCGAATCGGATTTCTTGGATTTCCTCTTTAGGAATGCCTTCCTCTCGCATTAGCCGTCCAATTTCACCTGTAATAGATGAAAAATGTGGTTATCAAAACCAGCCAATATATCCGAGTGCTTGATAGAACCCAGAACTAGTGTATCCAATACTATAAATTCACAAAGAATTAACTTTTACCGCGAAAAAGTGAAAAAAAAACAGTCTGGCTATTCTCATTTCACAAAACAACTGTAAAATGTGCTGTGAGAAAAAATATAACACTGCTTCTGCTGCTTGATGTCCACCGCAATTGCAGGTGAAACGCTAGGCATGAAGCTTGCAGATTAAAACAACCCAGAATATATCGTTGGCACAATCATCTCCGGCTGTGAAAGTTTACATTCCGTATTTTTCTCATTCTATATACAAATACTCAAATTTATATATCTTGTTTCCTACTGATGGCGGCTCAGCACAAGAGCCAAAAACATTTCACGTGTTCCTTTTTTTGGTGTTGGTTTAAATTATGTTTCATAAAGAGTAGATATTATTTTCTGCAACAAATTCAACTGATTTTTTAACCAGTATTTTTATAGTCCAAGGGAAAATACATATAAAACGTAAAATGATATGTCGTCATATAATGGCAGAATAAATATTCTTGATAAAAAGCGACTGCAAGTCAAAGAAAAATATCTATTTGAATATCTACTTTATAATCTTTACTGTAATAGATATTTTTCGAGTAATCGAGAAAATTATCTAAAGTTAAACTCAAATATCAATTTTAATTAATATTCAAATTCAGACATAGGACCAACAAGTTGTCTATTTTTTTAGTTTAATGCAGTCATTCAGAAATTTTTGTCTTTCAGCATTTCATACATAAAAAATAATAAAATGAATGATTATTTAGTTACTTACAGTTTCTACCACGAAACTGATGTAAACACTAACCTTTTGGATATTGGTAATCTATGCATTTTTCTATCAAAGCATTATCAATTACTCTCGGCTCTCTTGCTTTGCACGGCTCTGCCATTTATTATTGAGATATTTCAGCTATAGACAACTGACTTGACAGGACAGGGTATGAATAAAGACTGAAGTTTGATCAATTAACAACCAGTGTTACCTTGACGACGAAAGAAAATTTCTAATGGATGTTAACGAGTAAAATTGTAATTTTTTTGAGTTTATTCATAGTATTTGTTTAGATTCAGTATCTGAGGGAAACAAACCATACAACAGGTCTATCTATTTCAACTTTTTCTTTAATTCAGTTCAACAGCTTACGATTATTTCCGTATATCAATGTTTCGAAAATACGACTTCAAAAATGTATGCGCTCTCTCACGAACGTGTTATACATTTCAGTTGATTCTGCTTATATGTAACACGATTCAAATTTTTTATTAATCCATTCGTTTGATGACGACTCTATACACGAAGCCGGTGATATATTTTATGCTCTTTACAGCGTATCGCATGTTTCATTCAGACTTTTCACTGGTATACTCGGGTTTTCATGCGTTCATTATAGGTAAAGGGGTTCTTGTTTCTTGGCGTGTTTCGAGCACTGCCCTTGGTCCGGGGGCCAGTGTTGAAATAGCTATTCATGATATGAGTGTTAAAAGTAAGGTTTTATTTTTTGAGTGAAAAAGTTAGCGAAACGAGCGTAGCGAGTTGAGCAATTTCACGAACAAAATAAAACTCACTTCTAACACAAATATCATAGAAAAATTTTTGTACAACTGTACTGTTTTCATAATAAAATAGATAAATTTGATATTGGCCGTGTCACGTGACGCCGAATCACCTGGTTACCAACAAACAGTATTGTTTACAGCTCACGCGTTTTATTTAAAGTCACATTTAAAGTTTTTGTTGGTGTTTAATGTCTTGCATAATGAAGAACAATAGTGAAGAATCGCGTGTTCCTGACGATATTGAAGAGACTGCAAAAAGAGCTTCAATTGAATTGTCAGCTAAAAAATAGACTCAGCAATACGACATCGTATATTCTAATTTTCTTGGCTGGTGTGGACTCAAAGACGTCGAAGGAAATTTCAGCGAAACCGTCTTCTCAGCCTATCTAGAAGAGAAATAAAAAATATAGAACTCGTCAACTTTGTAGAGCATAAAATGCATAAATATACAGGTTTCAATCAATAACTATTGATATTTGGCAAAATAAGTTTTTGCGGCATTGAATTCTACGTAAAGAGTGCTTCGAAAATGTTTTCATAGAAACAAGAAATTTTTGACAAGAAAAAAGTTACGGCAACTTTTCGAAATTGCACATTTTTGAAAAACGTGCTGTAACTCTGTGCTGCCCACTCCGTACATATAAAAAATAGTAGAGTACACCATTTTCATGAATAAAATTCTTAAAAAATGATACGGAAATAATCCACAACCACCCGCTTAATGGTACAATAAATACTTCTATTGAGTAAAAGGCTTTCTCCGGAAGTTTTTCAAACTTAACTGAAATTGCATCAGAGCACTGGATCCATTAAAAAGACAGTAAGTAGCTTGTTGTATTAAAATAGACCATCATAGTGTTTCTCTGGTTCGTTTTTCGATTTACGGCATAAAAAAGTTTGGGTTGGATCTAAATTTCTGTTACCGGCTCCCGTACTAATAAGTTCATTGTCGGCTAGACAGACATTTATTCCTATTTCATTTTTCAAGACACGTATTGTAAGTACACGGCTCTTGGTGGTTATCGGTTTCTGACGAGTTTTTTCAAACACTGTGCTGCATGAATATTTTATTTCATTCGTTTTAGGGGTTTTATATTTAGGGTGAAAGTTTTGTCAGTTTTCATGAGTCTACTTCAAACTGTAATATTGTATCAGTGAATACTCATTCAGTTCAATCGAAATGAGAGCAATCAGTGCACTTTTGCCAACGTACCACAAGTCGATTAATTCCGTCAATATAAAAATTATATGCTCGGGATTCGATGAAGTCGACGAAGGCGGTTTTCGCCTGTTCCTCCTTTGCGAAGGTTATGCTGGTGTGAAATCGAAGTGCCTGAAAATACAGTAGTCCGTTGGCGAGAGGTCTGGGGAGTATGGTGGGCAAGGCAGAACTTCGACGCCCAATTCGTTCAATTATCGGGTGGTGATTCGCGAAACGTGCGTACGGGCGTTGTCGTGGAGCAGGAACAGATTTCTTCTGTGAAAGTTTGTTCATCGGTGTCTAAGTACTGTCCTGAACGTCTCCTGTTGTAGAGGAGGATCCACTTTTCATGACACTCGAAGATCCGATCCTAAAAAGAACCTAATACAATCCATGTTGACAATTAACTAAATTTTTTTAACTTTACCCAGAGGATTATTCGCAGTGTCCACTGATTTAGTGAATGATCGACCAACCCCCGTACGTCGACGAAACGCAAGATCTGCCGAAAACATCGCCGCTGTCTGTGAGAGTGTGCAAGAGATTCCGAGACAGTCGATTTCGCGTCGCTCACAAGAACCCTGCCTTTCGCAGACCACAACTTGGCGAATTTGCGATAAATCATATTCTCTTCAGGAATTTTTATCGTACATAAGACGATCCTGCGAATTATATTAAACACGGGAAAAATGTACTCAGAGAGAAATTTATTTTTCTGTTAGCCTCCCAATGGGGCTAGAAGATGTTGCAAAAATAAGATAACGAAACCGTCTAACTCAACGACCAAGAAATGGAAATGCCACTTAGTATAGGCCAAACTATTTGATTGAATATTCTATTTCCAATAAAATTCCATTAGTTGACCATCCTTTTTTTTGTCTCCGAGCTACCGTAGCAATATGCTACATTGCTTCCACATGGAATAAACGGCCTTTATCTGTGATATAGTATCGCATAATGTTTTATTGCCACATAAGTGTCTCTATAAGTTTCCCAAAATTCGCATTCGTTTTTCCTCCCCAACCCAATTTGTTTATCTTATGGAACTCGAGATAGCGATACTGGACATACACGAAATTTACAGCTTGTATAAGATTTTCTGTATCGTCAAAATAATCTGGTCGAGAGTTTGGCGAAGAAAACATATTGCGAGATTGTGGTAATCAAGTAGGATCTACTTCGGATTCATTCTCTGATATAATGCCATTGGATTGGATAGAACAACCGATATTGAATAACGTTATTCAGTGGCACAGCTAGATTTGTTGAGCTGAACTTTGAACAACTGTATTTTTCCTGATTCATAAAATAAAATCGTGTGCTGTTAATGCTTGGACTGATAATAATTTCTGTTTCAACCGATAACTCTTTCGCGTACAAAACTTTTGCCTTTTAGGTGGTTTTCCTATGGACAACATTCAGAACTGTTTCATTTTGTGGTCTTGTTCTTGAAGGCATTTTGTACATCATAAACAGATGCGGTGAATTCCAACCTGACCGAAATAATGTTGAAACTTCAAACGGTTTTCTGATTACATTAATTCGTATCCAATTCGTGGATTTCATCGGTACCAAACCTGACCAATACAGGAAGGAATTTTCTCGTCAGAAGTATTGAACTTGATTTGAGTTATGCTCGATCGTGTATGAATAAATTTCCCTGCTATCTCTGATTATTTTTTTGGATGATGGGGAATGAAAATAAGCCGTTAAGTTTCTACTCAGTTGCTTGTTCACAATATCAGTACGTATTTGTAATACTTATCTTTAAATGCTTCATTGTGAAATTTCCACTAGACAGTTTACAAAACCAGTTTGCAAACCAGTTTACAAAATCAGTTTGCAAATCCGCTGGTTAGTTCACAAAACTAGTTCACTAGTTTACAAAACCAGTTCAAAAATCCACTGGACATTTACAGTACCAGTTTACAGTTACCAGTTTATTAGTCTGCAAATTCATTAGATAATTTACAAAATCAGTTAACCAGTTCACAAAATCCATTGGACAGTTTACAAATCCACAAGACAGTTTACAAAACCATTTTACAATTAACCAGTTTGCAAATCCACTAGACAGTTTTCAAAACCAGTTTGCAAATCCACTGGACATTTACAAAACTAGTTTACAAATCCACTTGACAGTTTTCAAAACCAGGTTGCAAATCCACTGAACATTCACCAAACCAGTTTACAGATTACCAGTTTATCAGTTTGCAAATTCACTGGATAGTTTACAAAATCAGTTTATCTGTTTACAAAATCAGTTTGCAAATTCACTTGACAGTTTACAAAACGAGTTTGAAATACTACTAGACAGTTCTCAAAACCAGTTTGCCAGATTACAAAACCAGTTTGCCAGTTTACAAAACCAGTTTGCAAATCCACAAGACATTTTCCAAAACTATTTTACAGTTTACCAGTTTGAAAATCCACTAGATAGTTTAGAAAATGAGTTTACACTTTACGATTTCACAAAACCAGTTTGCAAATCCACTTGACAGTTCACAAATCCACTAGACAATTCACAAAACCAGTTTGCTAGTTTACGAAACCAATTTACAAATCCACAAGACAGTTTACAGAACCACTTTACAATTAAGAAGTTTGCAAATCCACTAGACAGTTTTCAAAACCAGTTTGCAAATCCACTGGACATTTACAAAACCGGATTACAGTTTACCAGGTTTTCAGTTTGCAAATTCATTGGATAGTTTACAAAACCAGTTTGAAAATCTACTAGACAGTTCACAAAATCAGTTTACCACAAAACCAGTTTGCAAATCCACAAGACATTTTCCAAAACTATTTTACAGTTAACCAGTGTGCAAATCCACTAGATAGTTCACAAAATCAGTTTACGATTTTACAAAACCAGTTTGCAAATCCACTGGACAGTTCACAAAACTGGTTTAAAAATCCACTAGACAATTCACAAAATCAGTTTGCCAGTTTACAAAACCAGTTTGCAAATCCACAAGACAGTTTACAGAACTATTTCACAGTTAGCCAGTTTGCAAATCTACTAGATAGTTCACAAAATCAGTTTACAGTTTACGATTTTACAAAACCAGTTTACAGTTTATCAGATTACAAAACCAGTTTGCAAATCCACTGGACAGTTTACGAAATCAGTTTGCTAAATTAGTGTGTTTTGTAGGAGGTGGTATAACGAAACTAAAACCGCTACAAAAACACAATTGAAACGGGCAAAATTTCTGAAACAATCCAATAGTGAATTTTTATATGGATATTCATCGAGTATCGGCTTGTACTCCTGAAGATGTCAGTCATTTTTCAACGACACAGTAAAGTGGATGGCCAATACTCCCGAAAAATTGCACATATTTCCATACCCTGTAGATTCTTTCATTCCATGGCATCTTTTGCTCATTGGTATGAATAATTACCCCGATATTATTACTTTTAATTGTATCAATTGATGGTCAAATTTTGAAACCAAATATTTTGGAAAGGGCATACTGATAGAACGTTTGACTTTTGAAAAATTTTTATTCGGAGAGTAATTTTTGGAAGACACCTTACATGGTCGACTTGGTCAAAACACATTCTGGTGGTATTTGTAAACAAATCTAATTTTCCGAACAAACTCGTTCATGAAAGTGCTCCTGTCGTTAGAACACCCCAGGCTGTAGCGTCATTAGTGAAGCTGCTTTGTTGAAAACTGCCGCAGTTCGAAGTGTATACGACTTTGGTTTGCGTTGATGGAATATGAAAAATTGAATAGTTCCTCGGCAAAATGAAAGAGCACGTCGCTTGAGCCAAGTCACAGATCCGGATTCAATAACACCAAATACCCAGCTTGATAATAACTTGTATGAAACTCGATAAAAATGACGGATATATTTCTGCGTGTTTATGAAACAGGAATTTGAGAATCAAAGTCAGAAGATTCTTATAATTGTCTGTCTTTTCATTCAGAATCTTCAAAATATTGATTTTCTTTCGAGTTGACAGATGGATAAATGAAACTACTTTGTCAAAGATGGGGGTAGACCTCACTATAAAGAGAAGGTGCTCATGTTCTGATGCATTTTGCAGGGATATGTTTCAGTTTATTCGCTGATTGCCAATAAAACACGATATCACTATTATAGTTTATCATTTAATCATGGACTGCCCTACTGCCAGGGTAGAGCATCAACTAGCAAGAGATAGGGATGAACCAATACCAGTCCAGTCTGACACAATGCTGTCAACGGTCCACTGTAGCCAACCCAACGCACGTTACTCTAACATTGGCACCTTACAGCTTGACTGCATCATCTGGATAAGCTATAGTCCTGGACAGATTGTCTTCTGTAGGGCGTTGTCTTAGGACGATGCCCTCAATTCCATCTCTTCCCTGTAAGGTTCAACTCTAGAGCTGATGCGTAAAGGATTTTTCAATCTTTGAAAGTGTTGGAAGAGTACCCACTCACAATAGTGTGGTCCTTCAATTCGAGATAGACAAATTAGCAGATTTTGAGTTTCTTTGGTGGTTTCTAGAAATAGGATCTTTATCAGAAGTTGTGAGTTTTACTGCATTGAACCCTAGGATAATACCTTGTATTTTGTTCTTATTTCTATCAAGGCCATTATTGGAAAGAGTAGAACATTTCAGGGCATTGAGACTTATATTTATTTATCGTGATCATTTATTTTCAATATTGATTCAGTAATTTTGTTAATTATTTCATTTTCTGAAAATTATTTTTTTCTATTTTTGATCCAATTTTTTGTACGGTTTGATTGGGAAAGATGCCTGTTGTAATTAGCATTCAAATTCATAAAAGCCATAAAACAATTTTTGAAAAATTACCCCTCCCCCCCACTTGAGGTAATGTTATAATTTTTCCAAGGTCATCACGTGCACCACCTACAACTGACGGTGTAAAGTTAAAACTCATTTTCTACTTCAGGACTATGAAAATGATACAGTTCCTTGAGATATCAAATGACTCCCAAAAATTGAGCATGGGTTTGCGGTCTACAAGGTGGCCACTTTTTCAATGGGTATGTATTGGTAACTTTCAAATCATAAGAGTTAGAAGATCGGTCAAATGGAAAAAAAGTTGCATTCATGAAAGTACTGTCAAGTGGTTCAAACTAATCGAGAATATCAGGGCCGGTTATTGAGAAATCATAAGAAAAGCAAATTCTGTCATTTTGATTTTTCTTATTTTCTCACTTTATTTCAAAAACTATCAGTAAATGTT
>WOGR01011914.1:0-10388 GCA_015342045.1 Leptinotarsa lineolata | reverse complement strand
TTGACAAAGATTTATTAAATAAAAAACTAGTTCAATATCTTATAGAGATATAGTCTTTTGGTTTGAATTAATCGAATAACTGATATTTGGACGACTGCCACTTGACAATAAAAACATTTCCTCCACAAAATATGAAGTTAGACAATTTGCTGATTAGAAAATTCATTCATTTCATCAGTTATAAAAATGTTGGAAAATCCAAATTAGCTTGCCTTAAGCGTTCATGTCGTACACGAATTATTTAAATTGGATGTTTACATTAGTAATATTTTTGTTAACTTTTTCACAATGCCAACATTTTAAAGAAATGCCAATCGAAATGAATTATTTATAATAAGATAAAAAAATACCAAGCGGCAATTTCTTATTTAACGGCTTCTCTCCAGTTAAATGAGTATGGGGCATACCACGCCAAATCGACCACATTTTACCCCGACAACTTTTGATTTAGCTGAAACTTTTTTTTATCTATCAAAGATGTCTTCCAAAATTTTTTCATTTTTTTTACCCTACCAAAAAAAGTTACAAATTTTTTCACAAAAAACCGCTCTTCAATTTTGAAGTGGCGATAATTTTGTGAAAAATTAACTTATCGGGTAGTATTTTTTCAGAATTTTTGGTTTTGGATGTACTATTTCTCCGTGGTTACCATTTTTCTTTTTTTTTTCGTTCTCTTGTAAAAAACTTTGACATCTTTTATGAACACCCAAATTTTTTTCAGAGTGGTGTTTTGCCATTTTCAATTTATTTTTATCGATTGAAAAAAATATTTTCCTAAAAAAATAATTGTACTTTTTATTATCAACTTTACTGACTGAATTTATTAATTTTTGTTTTTTTCTCTCTGTACTTTCAATATTTTTATGAGTTATGGACAATCATATATTTGTTATTTATATCAAGCTATAAATTAACATACATGATTGGTCTTATACCTGTGTAAGTGCTGTTTAATATTTATGCTATGATATAAAATGTATGACCTATAGGCAAGAACACTTTCGTTATGGAAACAAATGTAATGTTATCTTATGTTATGTATGTATATATGTACGAGGGTAGTCTGAAAAGTTTTCGATCTCAACATGAAGATAGCGGCACTCTTAAATAAAAGGTAGTGAATTATGTTGTTCATTTGTTGACAGTTGTTTGAGTGAGTTCATGTGATTGTTTTTAAGAAAATGGATAAAATTGAGTATTGAGCTGTCATTAAATATTTGTTTTTGAAAGGCAATACGCTTACGCGTATTGGATTATATGTATGGGGACTCTGCATCATCATTTATCACAGTGAAATTTTGGGCAGCTGAATTTAAACATGGCCATAAGAGCTCGGGAGGCGATGAACGTTCGAGACGCCCAAAAACTGCAGCTACCGACGAAAACATCGCCAAAGTTCACCAAATGGTGATAGACGACTGCCGAATTAAAGTGAGAGAGATATCAGAGGTTATGAACATGTCAAAAGAACGTGTTTGTCACATATCAAATCAAAATTTAGGCATGAGAAAGCTGTCCGCGTGTTAGGTTCCGCATTTGCTCACGTTAGATCAAAAAGATGTTCGAATGAACATTTCCAACGCTCTGTTGGCACAGTTTAGGCGCAATAAATTCAAGTTTTTGCGTCGATTAACCACTGTAGATGAAGCTTGGATACACCATTATATAACCGAAACAAAAATACAGTCCAAACAATGGACTGAAAAGTGGGAACCAGCTCCAAAAAAAGCAAAAATTGCCACATTTGCAGAAAAATAAAATCTTGTTTCACCAAGACAACATACCGTCTTACACCACGAATCACGGTTTGAACTGCTAGACCATCCGCTTTACTCATCAGATCTAGCCCCAAACGAGGTCAATCACCTTCGTGAACAATTATTATTTTGCAGAGAAAAACGCTGAGTACTATTTGGACGGGTTACAGAGAAGGGAGCATCGCTGGAAAAAGTGTGTAAAGTTAAAAGGTGACTATGTTGAAAAATAAATAAAAAAACTGAAAAAATTTCTTGTATCTTTGTCAGTTCGGAAACTCTTCAAACCACCCTCGTATATGTAATATACATGTTGTATAGCCACGTTATTATTATTTTACCACTGCCAGTGTTAAGGAATTGTGTTGTAATGTATTGTCTTTCTTACTGGGTTTCTCTTGTTAATGAATAAAATAAATATATAAGAACAGAGGCATATATTCAATTTTTTATTAAAGACAGGAAAGCGATCCAGGAGGATACAACCATGAAATGTTTTTAAACAATTCTTGTCCTTAGAAGAAAGAAAATCTGCATATTGCAGTTTGTTTTTATCGCAACT
The DNA here is from genome assembly GCA_015342045.1 of Leptinotarsa lineolata. Lineage (NCBI taxonomy): Eukaryota > Metazoa > Arthropoda > Insecta > Coleoptera > Chrysomelidae > Leptinotarsa > Leptinotarsa lineolata. Next base: position 8,072 of record WOGR01011914.1, on the reverse strand, counting down.
GAATTACCTAGATTTCATTCACGTCAAAACCTCACATTTTACCATAGAACATAAACGACACTCAGTGTTCACTTGGAACAAAGCCAGTGACGAGACTTGGGGGTCAGGCAGATTATGTCGAGTCATGTAATTTCAAGAAGTTCTTGAAAATGACTTCAAAACAGAAGCGGAAACGTGGAACAGATGAAAACTCAGACGCGGACGACAGTACATTATATCTCTCCTAAAAATTTACCCTTTCAATTTATATAAACAATTTATTATTATTATGATAGTAGCAAAGTAGTTAGTTGTCGAATTATTATTCAAAGTTATTAGGGTTAAAACTTTTATTAGTACTATTAGTATTAGTCTCTCCCATGCAGAAAACCATATCTGAACATACTCTGCTTCTCGTTTCAACATATCTATGGTATTGCAATACTCTCTTTCCTTAGACATCACGTACTGGTTTATCTTGTTCTGCTCTTGTAACCAGGATCGAAAATAATCAATAACATTTTTACTTTCGAAACAAATCTCTTCTCGGCTATTTTTTACTTCATTGAGCTCAGTTTCTAACATTTGAATTGAGTCTTGATTATACCTTTGTTGTTTATTAGCAGAACTATATGAGGATTGCAGGGATCTCAGTTCGGTAAGGAGGTCATGGTTCTTTCGCATGAGGGCATCTTTTTCATTCTGGACCATCTGGAGTTCGGAAAGATACTGCTCGACCTGACCTTTCAGAAGCTGGCTTGATTCTTCCAGACCTGATACCGTGGACTGCATTCGAAGACTTTGCGAATGAAGTCGTTCATTCTGAAAAAAAGATTAGAATTACTTTTTATGAGGAGACTTTTACAAAATTGTATGCATTATTTTTCAAATTAGAAAAAAAGAAATATTTGTTTTATTTCTAAAATATTTGTTTTATTTCTAATCAATCGATCAAATCAATTCGATTTATTTCAATCGATCAAATCAATTCGATTTATTTAGTATTCCATGAATACATAGAATAAAAAAGAAACTTATGGAGAAAATAAGAATTCAAATCAAAAGGGTTAGTCAGAATGTTCGTAAAAAAGTCTTCCTTTTAAATTAAATTGAATTTTATTTCAAATTCGAAATGTACCCCCACATTTAATTTAGTTGGGAAAAAGCGGTTTGATTTTCTATTTCTTCTGAAGAAAAAAGAAAATTTAATGGCAAACCAGGAAGCTGAAAAAGAAAGTCTTACTTTTTTTCAATTTATTCCTTTCATGAAATAATCTCATTAATTTATAGGTACTAACATATATTCTGTTCACATTAACAATTATAATAATTGACATAAACACAATATTGATGTCACAGAAGGTCTGGCACACCAACGGACATTTTTCTTTGGGTTTTATGGATTAATATATATTTGATTAACTACAGTTTTTGAGAATCGAGTATGTTCGCAACCACAAAATACGTTATTTTCGGCAGCTATACACTAGGCTTATTTGGATAATATTATCACAAGCCCTACAAGGGAAATGAATCACATTATTTTTGTCGATTCGCCATTTTAATAATCACAGCACACGATGCGATTCTAAAAATAATATGATAATACGGTAACCAAAAACATTCAAATGCTTTATATATTTCTTGACACTGTCTTGAGAACTTTAGAAATTAATACATTTGATTCTCAGTATTCGAATTGTCTCATTACTTCAACGTATCTACAGAATAAAGCCCTCCACCTTCCTTAGGTGTTCCAGGTATGAAGGTTGTTGGTGATGTATGGCTTTTTCTGGATAGAATCTAGCAAGTTTCTCGGGTGTGTCCAACTTTCTAGTTCGCTATAGTATCAGATTCAGATTGGATTATCGAAAAATCTTGCATTGAATACTCTTTCTGCCTCATAAAAATTACGACGTAAATAAAGATTACTTCTGTTTTTTCTTCTATCGACCTGGCGCAACTAATATTCTCTGTTACTAGAGTAACATGGTGTGAATTCTTATCTACACAGTCGATCATCTAAAAATCTCAAATCGGATTAACAACAGAAATGCGCTTATTTGTCAAATACTTTAGCTCAATTTTGTTCTTAAATGATTCATTGTCGTGAACAATACCTTTCTCTTATACATTACAAACTTTGTGTAACCTGTGATAACTAAATTTAGAGTTATTTCAATCCTCTTTTCGTTAAAAAGTTACAGATCATCATTTTTCCTATAGCATAACAATTTTTAATTGAAGGTGATTCATTAGAAACGTCACACTTGAAAGTGACCAACGAATAATCTTCTTACCAACTCTGCAGAGGCGTACCAAAATAATAATTTTATTTATTCAAACACATAGGTAATTACGTAAAAATTGTTATAGTAGGTGGCGCTACCTGGTGTTAATGGTAAAACTGATTACATTTTCTTAGTATGCCTAATACAGTACTTCAAAAAAACAGAAAAATTTACATAATAATTATTGTGCTCCTTTTATATAGAAAGAGAACTACAAAGCAAAGAAATTATTACCTATGTTATGCTTATGAAGTTTTAGAATCCATTGACTCGTCCCCAGTCACACTTAAATCTATTATCACTACTAATCGGCTGTGATAAGAAGCGTTATCCATTACTATTACCGAATTTAGCTCGACTCGTGATAGAAGGGATTCAAACCATCCTTCAAAGCGTTGAGCGTCCATGTCTTCGTGATAATCTCCCGTTTTTTCTGATAAAAAAATTAGTGCACTATCGTCTAAAAAGCCACTCTCACAATTAGTCGTTGCCCTTTACCCGTTGGTCCGCGTAACACTGTTGATAAACCGTCCACAAATGCTTGACGATAACTAGTTACAGTAGTATCTTGCCAGATGCTGTGTGACCAGCATTCACCCACGTTTCGTCCAGATAATAAATCTTTTTGTGAGCAGAACGCATTTCTCTAATAGAGCGAAGATATCTCCGTCGCTATGAGACTATATTTTCTCTTTCTATTAAGACAGATTCACGGGATCGTTTGGCATATATAAATTTTGAATCTTTTTTCATTATTTTCCTTAACTTCTCTTTGCTCATTTTTGGAATGAGATCATTATCCATTACCTTTGTCATAATGGATTCGAGGGTTGGCGCTTTATTCCCAAAAAAGAAGAATGAATGGTATAGCATACAAAATTTTTCTGGTACTCTACAATTCAATTTTTTTCTACCACGGCAATGTTTTTGGAGCTTGCACAATCCCAGTCACCTTTTTTTCACGTACAATGCGTTCAATTGTCGACACAGATATTTCCGTTAAAAATGAACACTGGGCTTCAGCTTCCACTGTACGTAGTGTATTTTTTAAATTTTCGTACACTCTACAGACAATCTGTTTTTCTTCTTACAACATAAACTTCTGCTTTCTTCGTACATTACTCGGACCTGCTATGGCATGCATCTATCTTAATACTATAAAAATAATAAAATTCAATCATATCATTCAGCTATTTGTCAGTTGTTCACTTAACTCAAAAACTATTTTAAAGTTGATGTATTTTGAAAAAACAAGTATTGGCCAACTCTATCTTATATTTTAAAGTTAATAAATATTACAGTCAATTTCATAAATATAATAAAATATATTAAATAAATTTAAAACAAAGTCACCTTCACAAGAAACAGAACACACAACGCCTATGCAGATAAAGACGCTTGATACTGAAGAAACAGAATGACAGTTATGGCATTTTATGGACGCAAATATAATAGACCTGCGAAGTGTTGATCAGTTTACCGATGTTTCAAAGTATTTAACGAACTGGTTCACCTATTCGCTCGTAAATCCTATCGATATGCAAAAGCTATCTTGTTACGGGGGCAGATATAATCCAACGCCCTTCGTAGTATCAGCCAGGGTAGTAGTTGTGTTCTGATAGGTGGTCAATAAACTCACTGTGTAGGTGAGTTGAGACTGGCCTGAACGAATTGTTCATTTAGATAATTTGAATTAAAGCCAGTTTTCAAGTATGCCCACGTACTATAGGAATGAAAATATAGATTTTAGGTTGTTTGAACATTTTAATTTCCCAAAATTGATTTTGATGTGTTCATTATATGCTAGATTCAAATGTCGAAGTTTTGTTAATGAAATAAAACTATAATGAGAAAGTAGTGATAATTAAAAAAACACTTTCGTCAAAGCGAACAATGCCGATGCTTCAAAAGGTGCACGACTGAGAAGAAAAAAATGAATAGGCAATGAGTATAACAATTTAAAAAAAGAAGGTGTAGTATTTCGCTGCTTAAGCGAAAAGAAAACGCATTGAATGTTCATCGAAGAGTATATTCCAAAAATAACAATATCAACATCGTAGTGTCCCGTCCATGGACATCGTGAATAACATTCCCAAAAAGACAACTTTTTCAGGGCCTATGCCCGTGAGAAAATATACCTACACTAAGAAAAATACCTAATTATATCGATATCACAGTATGAACGTCAATTTAAGAAACAAATAAATTATTGTGACTGTAATGAATTGATAACTGGTTCAACAATAAGTGAAATTTCAAATATATACAAACAATAAAAATGAAAAAATCAACTTAATAATGAAAATACAAAATATGAAAAAAAACGAATATATTTCAAACCAAGTTACTTCACGACGGTTTGGTTGTTGGTATTCACAATCGTCTTCGACTGATAAATTGAGGCTGCAATATAATTTTGAAAAAATCTTTGATGTAGACTGCTTTGTTTTATAGAGAAATCCTTAACTTTTTTGTGCTACCAAGTTGAAAAAAATATCGACAAATAAATTCATAAATTTTAATGAAGAAATACTCTGAAATAAGGAGTCTAATAAAAATATTTTTATTCTACACATTTGTGAACTACAATATACGTCACATTACCATTTGACATTTAATTTATTCTACATTCTGATATTCAATATTGAGCCACAGAGGAAAGAGGTAGTTTTCTCTGAACAAAAATTTTGTTACGGTTTTTTGTCTTGATATGGTCTTGAATACTTCTTATAACTATTTTAAAAATCAAATAAATCGCTTCGATGATACTTATGAAGCTGATACCCAGAAAGAGATTGAATGTTCCTCCAAGAGACACTGAAATAGAAAACGATATTATAAAATTGTAAAGTTTTCGATTTGAAAGGAATTATTGGTTATGGGATGATATTATCTTATTTCTACTTATGTAGACCCTAATGATGAAAAAAAAAGAGCAGGAAACATTGATGAAATACATCTATTCAGTCGAATTGTGAAATAACATCTTGACATTGTGAAATAACATAACGAATTATCTTTCTATTCATATTTTATTTATTGATTGGGCCGTGAACTTTATTGCTGTTTGCTCGTTCGTCTATTCATTGAAAATACTCTATATCAAAAATGAAGAAATTAAACGTGGAACCTCTTGAGTATAAGATACTCCTTTTGGAAAAAGAGAAATCTGCTCAGTTGGCAAATATATTTATTCACCAAAACACAAACATTTTCGAAACTTCAACTTGTTCTACTGTTATATAGCAGAAATTCAATATACTCACATCAAAATTCACATCTTTCTACAAACATCATCAATATAGACAGATTTTTGTGTCTCAAAATATATTTTCAAATTTGTTGATGGTTTCAGTAAGACGAGTTATAATTCATATTTAGAGTTATCATAAGAAGTTACTTGTTGATGAATTATTTACATATTCATTGCTCATGACTTAAAAAAATACTACAAAAACAAAATATTGATATAAAAATTATTCATGATCTTTTTTCACAATCATGGTTGTATTTCGTTGATACATATTATCTCTCAATACGAGTACGCGTTTCATTGTAGGCTTGATGACATAGACCTTCAATCTGAAATAATACCACAGAAAAATGCAGTATTGTTAAATCACATGATTGAGTAGGAACCATGATGTATTTTTGTACCGTTTTATTGAAACCACTCGTCGTTCACATTAGTATTATGCAATTTAGGCGGAAATAAGATGATTATCATGTTGCAATATCGATCATCAGTAACGGTCATTCACCAATTTTTGACGAAGTGCGACATACAACTCGAAAATCGCACAAAACAGTGACAGGTTGTGGATACATTTGTTTCACAAAAAAAATTCTGGACCACAAATGTGTCAATTTTTGACGATTTTTGAAACCTTTAAAGTGAAAATGAGTTTCATCGTCTAGGCACAGATTAAATACAAATGCGAAAGCTAGGCCTCCCATCAGAACCTAGTTTTTATACGCATGTGCGGTTACAGGTAGTTTTAACTTCAACCTCACTTTTCACTCAACTTTCCTTTGTCATTGTTTAAAACTTTTATTTCAATAACTATTGGAATATAATAAAATTTGTGAATGAGTGAAATATCTTTTACACAGGAGAATGTTTCGCAAGGGAGGAACAGTTTGTGTTGTTCGTGGTTGTTTTACAAAAACTGACGAAAATACAAGTTTGTTCAGAATTCCAAAGGATTCTACAAGGTAGGTAAATGTTAATAATGTTCATTTCACAACATTATCTGAACGCAGCTTTTTGAACATTTTATTTATAATCGTTTGGAAATGTCCCAGGCAAATAAATTGATATTTTGTTCATGTTTTTTAGGGCTGTTTGTTGGCTGCCGTTATGTAACAGAGATGATTTATTGGGTGGAAGAATGCTTACCTTGCATAGAAACTATAGGGTATGTGGGAAAAATTTTACCAAAAAAGTCAGTTCTCAATCTGGAACTCGTAAACATCTATTCCAAAATGCAGGCACTGGTTTCAAAATTGTCCAAATTCGATTGATAGTACATCTATTACTTTTCCTATTTTATTTTCTTCGAAGACGAGTATTTCTGTGTATGGTATCTATTATTATCTATTGTTGTCGTGGTTGATTTCCATTCAGAAGATGAAATATTGTACTATTCTGATTAATTTTAGACCAGTGTTCGAAATTTTTAATTTCATTATAATGTACCACAAAAATACCATCCAAGTTGGTATACACGTTATATTCAAGGTTACGAATTTTGAGCTATCGAACATCAAAGCTTTCGCATCTGTATTTAATCTGTGGTCTAAAAAGATTTAACTCAAAAATCAGCATCCAATTTATACTGTTTAGTAACCTATTGAAAAAACTTTTTTGCTGTTTATATTACTTATAAGGATTCACTTCTCATGCCAATTAAACTTTGTGGGCATGGACTTTCACCAGTCAAATCAATATTTTGTTTGAAATTTGCGAAATATGGCAATGAGAACACATTACGATGGGGGACTATTTATATTTCGGGAATTGGCAATAATAATGACAAGTGTGATATTTTTTAGCATAAACGTACTCACAACGTTTTGATGTACAAGTGCTATTTGTTTCGTTTATAGTGAGTTGGAAACTAAATTTGATCGAAAAATTGAAATTACAAGAGAATGTTTTCGGTGGATTATTTTTCACAACTTTCGACGTGGATTATCTATTATCTCAACAAAAATGTGTCGATAAACTCAGAACTTTATATGGCGATAAAGCACCATTAGAAACGCTTGTGTTTTCTCCATATCTAGCTTCGTTTTCAAAAAAATATTAAAGCCACTGCATATTATGAACACCTGATTCGAAGACCAGCTGACAGTGAGAGTGTCATCATAAAAGTGAAAGTCAGAGTTGTCAATCAGCAGTGATTCCATCATGAAAAATTTTACTAACGCTGAATTGGCTGACGTGCACTTCATTTATGGATTAGCAAATGGAAAAGCAGAAGAAGCACGGAGAATTTACCAGGACAGATATCTTGACAAAGTAATTTCACAGTAAAAATCAACCAGTAATTGAACTCCCACTACTCACATTCATAAATTCACAAAGTTCTCGGTGACATCGAAAAAAAGTGCGGAGCCGATTTCGGTCTTTTACCATAGGCATGCGCTTATATAAAAACGATATTTAAGGATATTATATAATATTTAGTGATAAACGTTTATTTGAAGGTGAATGACAATGTTTCGTGGTGAATTTCATCAGTTCGGACTTCCATTGTCTAATATTATATAGAATGATTTGAAATTCCTGAAATAAAC
>WOGR01011913.1:0-10388 GCA_015342045.1 Leptinotarsa lineolata | reverse complement strand
ATTATTATTATTATTAGGAAACTATCATACCAGATAATAAAGAAAGCACAATTTGTGAAAATATACTGCATGAAAGTGAAACAAAACAGATAGAAATCTGGTCTTTCAGTCATACGAAACATAAATGGGCCAAGTCATCAAATAACTAGGCTGGTAGATGTACAGATAAGAAGAGGAGTGATCTCTAAATGGATTTCCATAGCCGTTGATAATGTAGTACTCATGACGTCAGAGATGGCAAGGCAAGCCTGTTTCTGCACCCTACAGAGCTCTGCCTGAGCAGTTTGCTGTGAAAATTTCTGCTACCAAGCAATTGATAGTGATCACTCATTGGTCTGACAATCGGCAAATACATCCAATTGATTTATGTGGGTCCTAATCCCAAGACTTTCCATAGATCCATCGACAAGTCCGTAAGAATAATCTGGTTTTGTCTAAAACCTTTTCCAAGTGAGCGTTCCAGATGAGATTTTCATGGAAGATATTACCGCAAATTCCATTTGCAACGGAAGTGTAAATAATTTTAAAAAAGGCGATAAAACAAACGAATGTCGACTAACAGGCCCCTCGAACTTTATATATGTCAACCACCATTTAATCCTAATTGTTGCAATCAACTTGAAAGCGATAACTTTTTTGAATAGAGAATAAAGTGACCTATATCGCAAACCTATACTACCCATTAAAAACTTGGGGGTTGTACCTGTCATTCGAAGGGGGTTGAAGGTAGGGGTGACATTTTTACGTTGTAGAATGTCAAATTATAATTCAAATTTGAAGTGTTTCGGGACTTTTTTCAAATATGTACAATAACCAAAATAATGAATTTATTCCCTTTGGCTTTTACACACTGTATATTGATCGATAGAAAATTTTGCACTCTATACATTGGTGATGTTAATTCTTTCCTCTTTTCAGCTTATGGAAACTGGGCTCTGACGGGACGACACAGCTTTCCTGAATATTTCAAACTTTATAAAGCTTCAACTTACTATGAAACAATTATTTCATATATCTTGACAGATAATTATCTTAATGGTTTGAAAACATATTTTTTTCCATTTACGTGCTTGAGAAAACTGTGAGGAACCTATGCACCATTGAAACTTCACCACAATTTTTGTTTATAACAATATTTACCGTTTATAACAATTTTTCTTCCTATTTTTTGTTGTGTTGCGCTTATACTCATAATTCTTTCAAAACACTTATAAAAAGTACAAAGACCTTCGTTCAGCAGACTTAATCCGATTTTTTACAAAATATGTAAATAATGAGTGTACTACGAACCAAGTTTTTATATTGCAAAACTACCGAACTCTATAAAGGTCATTTTTCATGCCTATTCGACCACTTTGGTAGCACCCTCTGGTATGAATGAAATAACATCTAAGAGATAAGAATGATGATGATAATCTATCAGGGGTTGGAAATCATCAGCGGTAGCTGAGGGTTCGAAAGACTCTTTAGAAAACGAGTGAAGCTTTGCGGGCAATTAAATCTTCACATTTTTGTTATTGTGCACAATTTATACTAATTATAAGTAAAATTTCGACTCAAAACAATATTTATACAATGAAGTCGGTATACACCGAAATTGTTCACCGACTTTCGAACAGTACAAAAGCAACGTACGCCAATAATATTATTCCGACTCCGTCGACAGCCGACGTGACAGAATTCATCAAGTGGGTGTTTGTTTCTAAGATGATTGCGTGGTACTGATTCGAGTGAGACATCCCGTCTAATTCAAAGATGATTGCAGAGGCTCATTGAAGAGCCCGTCTGAAATCTCTGCTAATTCGGTAATCCGGTGTCAGGTGGTTCAATCGAGCCCCTTCCTGTTTCAACGGAACACCCCATAGAAAGAATTCGACGAGATGTGAATTACGAGTGTGTCTGGGTGTACGAAGCGCAACGGATATAATGGGTCAAAATTACTGATAGGACACAAGTTGTTGAAGTAAACAATCCCAGTCCACTCTTCATTCAAGTAACTTAAAGAGTGCTCCAAAGATCTCGCTTGGATCCTTTCCTGGTTAAGTTATTTATAGTATTGGTCATACCTTCAATACTTCAATTGTTTTGACAAAGCATCTATCTTGACTGCGGATGTAGGTATATTTAACTGCGAAAAACTCTAGGAAAATGATGATGTATCAGTTTTTCTGGATCTAGATCTTCTATTATATACACAATTATTCGAGATCTTGAAAATAAATTAGCTCACTCATCAAATTCAATCGAATAGTGATCTCCGTGTAAGATGGTTTGTGAAAAATTGCAAACTCATGTTCATTATCAATTCTAGTCATGGTTCAAATCTAGATAATTCATAGAGTTTTTCACTTCCATCTCAGTTGAGAATTTATTCGATTAAATTCTAGACGTGACCATCAATAGAATAATACACATGATTTTCCAATTTTCCACAAATCGTCTCACACGGACATCATTATACACAGCATCTAAATCAACATAAAGTAGCAGCGGTACATAGTACGATTCACAGACTATTGGATATTCCACTATCAAAGGGAACTGATTTTTCCAAATTGCTGTCAACAACAGTTATGAGGTACATAATTATTTCTAAAAAATTGCAATTGCAATTACAAATCCATCTAGTTTCAAAGAGTGCTAGTAAACAAAATGTGACTCTAACTTACTTTGGTGATCCTACTAATAATATCACTCGTTTTTTAAAAACAAAGAATTGGTAAGAACAAATGATAATTAGAATAAACGCATTGAAAACAATAAGGATAAACCTCCAGTGTCGGATAGATCGGGAGTATATGAAATGACTTGTGGTTCTTTTCCTAAATTTTATATTGGCCAAACCGGAAGAAAGTTCTTCAAAAGAATGAAAGGAAATAATAGTAGTTTTTTGCAAACCATCTTTTGACAGAGGGGCAAAAGTTCAATCACCATTATGTATTGCATTTGGATAAGAAGGGTGCAAAACGCCACCATTATTATCATGGATTCTCATCAAGTCTCGGTCAGTCTTATCATATTTTTTATAAAAAAAAGTTATAATCAAGTCAAAAATCAATAAGTTGAATTTGCTTCCGTATAATTTTTTTAAGAACAAAACACAAGCACTGCAGGAAAATCCTAAAGGCGCTCTAAGAGCGGTGCCTGTGCGGAAGTAGCCATTCACAATGGATTTTGATCGCTGGAGATCGAATACATTTGGAAAAACGTTCTCAGGAAGTTTATTCCACGTAAACGAGTTCCTCAACAGTGAAGTTCGTGGTGTACTAAGGTGGACCTCAAAACGAGGAGCAGCTAGATACATAGATAGATAGATATTCTTTATTCGTTCATGTGTATAATACATAATACCCAAAGAGGTGTAGAACACGTCAATAATATAAATGAGTTATAAAATAAAATAAAAGAATGGAAGAGAAAACCCATAAGGGGAAATAAAATAGCTTCTAAACAAGATTACATATTAAAAGGAGGTTTTTACCTATGGAGCATAACATTTCATAAGTAATACAATTATATAGGACTATCTTCAAAATATTCTTCTAATTTATAGTAAGTTTTATGTATTAATAACTGCTTAAGATGATAATTCATTTTATTAATTGGCTTTTTTTTCAGATTATCAGACAAATGATTGAATATTTTTGTGACTGTAAATTCCACATTTCTTTGAATATAAGACCATGTGGCTCAGTCAGATTTTGACTGAGCCGCATGGTCTCTATCTCCACCTAGTGTTTCATTGGATATTATGCTGATCAGCTTTTTTATATGAATCAGATTTTACTTTGTTACTTCTTCTCGATACTTCCTGCTACCTGACGAGTGAGCACTGAAGATGACGCATGGCGTAAGCGCTTTGCAAGAGAAAAATTCAATTATACACTTTTACATAGAATAAATCTTCCCCGTTTTATTCATTTAAACAAGTGTATTTAGCTTCTCAAGTTATTATTAGGTTATAATTTATCATTTTTTCATTCATGTATACAGTTGACAAAAGGCACTAGAATTGGTTTCTGTGTAGACTTTACTCCTATGCGGAAAAATTGAAAAATCATTTCATATCGCAATCGCTACTAACTTGAAAATCGAAGAATCTTTTGGATACCAAGAACATCACGCTATTGTTTTTAACTTTAAAATATATAGGTATGGGTTGTTTTTCGCCTTTCTCCAAGAAACGTATACACTAATTTGTAAGTGGCATACGGAGTGCATTTCACAAGATTTCCAACATTCGTGCAAGGTTCGCTGAAAAGCCCTTCAGTGTACTGTTTCACAACAAAATAGTATGTGATACGTGAGCAGTAGCACACGCTATGAGAGAAAAGAAAATGACATTTGATAATCGCTGCATCATCACTTACACTATCAAATAACGTTTAAGGGAGGAATCGGGGCAACGTGCGAGGCTTTCGAGAAAATCGCAATTCAAGGCACTCGTGTCGTTAGTTTCGATAAAAGAGGCTCTCGGATTGATGAAAATATGTAGCATTCACGTACGAGAATTCGTTTCTAGGGTGTGGGTCATGGTTATGGTTAGCTGACCTCCGGAAAGAAAAAGACGTGATTTTTATTTCAAATTGTTGCACAATGAATTCTTTCTCTCACGCAGATACATAAAATGCAGGTACGGTGTGTGTGTGTGTGTGTGTGTTACCAAGAATTACTGTAATATTTAATTCCAAAAAAACACATTAGGATCTCGGCATTGTTTTCGAACATGAATTAACTTTTTCTTTGCATATGAACCAAGTTATTTTCTCTTAAAATAGGATATATAGTTTTTAAGTGCGGCAAAGTAGAGAATTCTAAAACATTGAATGAATGAATGGGATTATTGTATAGAATCCTAATATACATACAATACTTGTGTATATATTACAAATGACACATAGTGATTACATTTGAAAAAATTCTACATCTAGTGGCGGAGAACTAAAATTGCATCACTATTCAACACTACTACATTATATGCTGAGTTTATCGACTACCAAGTGATACACAATATAGAGAACTATTCTCATCACTGGCAAACACCATTGACTTTCTGCAAATCAATCATCCCAGTGTCGAAATTTCCATATTCGGTGACTTCAATGTCCACAATATCAAATGGCTCAAATTTTCAAATATCAAACGACGAACAAGGGCAAGAAGATTAGGTTTTTGCAATAAGTAGCGGACTCACCCAGATTATAAATGATCCAACCAGGATTCCTGACCGTGCTGAAGAATATGCTAGTCTTCTGGATCTATATCTAACAACTAATCCAGAAATTCACACAGTCGTCGTAACGTCTCCATTGGAATCTTCTGACCACAAACTCATTTCAGTGTTGAGTGAATTACCGATAAATATTAGGGAACAACCTAAGCCGCGCAAAGTTTGGCATTACAGATCTGCCGAATGGGAGAATCTTCAAGACCATTTCCGAAATTTTCTTTGGCTAGATGTTTGTTTCAGCTCTAGAGATCCATCAACCTGTGCTTCTGAAGTCAGGGTGCAGGCCCAAGTCACGACGCAAAATTCGCCAAGTTGTGGTCTGCGAAAGGCCGAGTTCTTGTGAGCGACGCGAAATCGACTAGCTCGAATTCTCCGGCACACTCTCACAGACACCAGCGATGTTTTCAGCAGATCTTACGTTTCATAGACGTACGGGTATTGGTCCATCGTTTACTGAACCAGTGGACTCAAATTTATCCACCACATTGAGATTAGTCCTCTCGGTAGGACGATTATGGCAACCGTAAAATGAGCGAAGCGCGGTACATTGCCTGAACAGAACACCAATTTTAATAAAATAATTCCATTATTTGCACGTGTTGTTGAATGCTATATCTGTTCATGGTGATTTGGAAACACAGACTAAATAAATGACAACTAATTTGACAGATGTAGCTTCAACAATATGGCCGGTATCAATTGTCAAATTATCAAAGTTTGAAAGTTCCTGTTAGAGTCTTGGTAATTTTTATTTGATAAACCTACATATTTATTTGAGTTGTCTCAGAAGAGTTAAGGTCTAGTCACTGTCATAATCATAATAGTAAACCTGTGCGTTTATGTAGAAACATTTATGCAAAGTTTTAATATTCATTCACAATCATATTTGGATTTTTGATTCCATTGGTTGAATTTGATTAGGACAGTGACAGTGATTGATGCATAACTAGGATCTGAGAGTCACGTCTGATTAAAGAATAATGACACCTAGATTTTGATTTCATGGCTGTCATTTTTATTGCTTTTGGAAAGAAGCGCTTCATCGGTGTAAAAAAATCTGTTTTGACGGCCAAGCTTACACTATTTTCATCATTTTATCGCTTTGAAGGAAATGATCGGTATATCATATATTTCTGACAGTCAATTCAGTACAGCAATAACCGACATGATCGTTGAATGGTAACAAGATGTGATCTCTCATATTATCAAGTTCATAAAGTCAATAATACTCACGTGTTGAAACTATTTCTTTGATAGCTCCATGGGTAGAGTCGGAAACCCATTGATTTATGGTATCAACAGTGGATCCAATGTTTTTGAAATTAACGCTTTTGAATATGGCACCGTAGAACTGTTTAACTACGTTTTGGTAGCGCTCCATTAATTGGTTTTTATTTGAAAAGAAAATACCGTTATAACTCTCCAAAAAAGTGGAACTCGATGACTTTTCCTACGAAAAAAATATTACGATATTAGTCGTGAATACGAAAAAAAGGGATATATGTTGATCAAAATCAAATATCGACGTTGAATGTTGTATATTACTCACATTCAAATTATTCAAAAGTCCCAGTAAAATTTCTCTCACACCTTTGTCATTAATATCAGGTATCCTAAGAGCTTCGCGTATTTCTTCAGCGGAACTACCTGCAGCTCCTTCTAATATCATGGCTAACGTTGTTTTCACACTAGCGGGCGATAATAAAACATTTGTTGTGGAATCACTGAATGCCTAAAAAATTTGAAAATTTTTCTGGTAATTTTCGATTTTTTACATGTACCTACCTACTAGAAACATAGAAACACCAATAGGAGTATTCAAAATTCTAAGTATTTTTATAAAATCGCATTTCATTATTTTGAATTGTTTAAGAATTTTTTCTTCATTCTTTTATTTACCGAAATTTTTATATTACTAATGATTTTCATGTCCCGAAACAATATTTCTTCAACCGTCACCCAATATTTTCCATATTCAATTCACAACTGTACGCCACTGATCGCTATCGTATTTTCTGTTAACAGTCCCTGTCAAATAACACTAGTTTACAGCAAATTTACGACTGTAATGCCAAAGGCAGGTCTTTGTCAATTTTTGTTCCCTAAATGCGAAAATGATAGTAAAAATTTCCCAACATGTAAGATTTTTGAGTAATGATTTTTTTCATAAAAATTAATTGAACACGACATTCCAAATTCGTTTTTCCCCTAAATTGAGGAAATTGTTTAAAATATGGCAACACAGCGGCTCTGCCCAGTATTCGAATCTGCTTCCGCTATATATGAGAATTGTAATGCCGCTTCTCGAACTTCCGATACTCGAAGTTTCCAAAAAATACCAGAAATACGGAACCGCTATAAAAGTAGCAGGATGACAATTGGATTAACACGCGAATATTAAGAGTATTATATTAGTGTTATCTTTGTTAATAAAATAAGTTGATTCCTGTAAACGCAGTATTACATATTTGAACTCGACGTGCGCAACAGTACAAAATGTCCAAAGTACAGAAAAGTGGCTGCACATAGTTTTTGCTATATATGTGGTCAGTTTACTCCTAAATCGCAGAAACGTCCAATTAATCAAATGACTAAAGTAGCTTACCATAAGTATTTTGGATTTGTTGTTGGTGATCAAGATCGGAATTGCGCTCCTCACGAATGTTGCCAAAACTGTGCAGCAAATCTAAGTAACTGGGTTAAATGGCAAACGCTCTTCTATGCCTTTTGCGGTTCCAATGATTTGGCGGGAAACAACAAATCATTACAACGACTGTTACTTTTGCATGACAAACGTGCCTGGCTGTTTCTTCATGGAGAAGGTTTACCAGTTCCAACACCCCCGGTAAATTGGGGTATGATGACCAGGCAGGTTCCGATGATGTGCCAGAAAAAGACGGTCCTTATTTTCCCGAGAGAGAAAGAACATCTCATTCAATCGAACAACCTGAATTGAAGTATCTAGTTCTGGAACTCCACTTGTCCAAAGAGAATGCTGAACTATTAGGGTCTAGATTACAACAATGGAATTTTCTAGCCCCTTAAAGCAAAGTCACAATATTTAGGAACCGTAACCATGAGCTATCCTCGTTTTTTACTATGCAGGATAAAATGTATGTTTATGTAAATCCAAATGGTGTGATGAAAAAATTTGGATTAGCAGATAATCTGGACAAATGGCGTTTATTTATAGATTCGTCTGAAAACAAGTTTAAAAGCCATTCTGTTCCATAATGGTAACAAAAGATCCTCTATTCCTCTTTCACATGTAGTTGCCATGAAGTAAACACACGAAAATATGTCACTTATTCTAAATAGAATAAATTATAATACGTATGAGTGGTAAATATTACTCAAAGAAGCCAGTGATGAAAACACCTGTTTTGATATTATAAAACAAGAAGACAGTTGAACCAAGGTTGTCTTGAGGAAGGTGTAAGTTATGCGTTTATTTTGCGATACGCTGTATATTAGCAACAACATTTCATTACTCAAGTGGGCATCGCCTTCCATCATTTCAAGTTCTGAGAGTCAGCGTTAAATTTTGTTCGGAATAATAATTGCTTCCTGCACATACCGTATAACGGCTAGACTATGGTATGGGAGGTGTTCATGCCCGTGGTACTTATTTGGTACCAGTCGAAACGGGACTGACTAGCGGGCGATGGGAAAAATACATTTTTGACACGATTGCAGTCATTCCCACTATGGGTTGAATGTTGGGTTCAGCAAGTTCAACAAATCACTACATTTCAGATGTACATAAACGTCGTACAGTAGAAGGTAGAATTGAGAAAGTACAAAATAAATTCGATATTTATGGCATGCCAATCATTGACAGCAGTAATATCTGAAAATGTCCATCAAATACAACTGAAAAGCAGAGACCAGAAAATCTAGATGCAGGAATCTTCAGTGGATAACTCATAGGGTTGCCCTCCCTATTTCATGTTCAAATTTTTGTAGACAACCGTAATATTCATCTTTGTCACCTTCAGGAGAATAAAGGGACTGATTATGTCTGTAGTGTTCACGCAAAAAAACATTCACCCCCTATACAAGTTTTTACCACCTCAAAAACCACTAGAAACAAAATTAGGGCAGTCAACTAGCTGTAATATGACAAAAAAATTAAATTTGTAGGAATATTGGAGTAGAAGTAATTAACTGAGGTTTTCAAACATGGATAAGAAAAATATGAGAATAGAACACATGGATGTCGAGAAAATTAGGACCATTGGGTCCGATATATTCTGAAAAAAGTTGATACTATATCAACTATTCTTCAGGTTATAGATACAAGGGTATTTTTCTATGTTTCTACATCATTATGTATTTAAAAATATGATAGAACTGACTAACATTTGATGGAAATCCATTACAACGTATTCAAAAACACACTTCAATGCGAAATTTCCAATGCTCTTTTATTCTTTTGGGAAAAGGTCTTCCGGTTTGACCAATATAAAATTTTGGACAAGAACCGCAAGGAAACTAATATACACCCTATCTATCCGACACCGTAGTTTTATCTTTATTGTTCTTAACGAATTCACTCAACTCATTTTTTGTTCTGTAGGACACGTCCAATTCTTTGCCTTAACAAAAATGAGCCATATTATTAGTAGACAAAGGCAAAAGGCAATGAATTGAGGTGATAGGTTACCTTGTTGTACGTATAGGGAGAGTGGTATTATAAAATTGTGTAAAAGAAGCAAGCGGGATAAGAGAACCTTCGATCAGTCATATTTAGCCAGTTGTTAGTTTTCAATGTGTACGGAAGCCTATCGAATTTTCTAGGCAACTATTTTGGGGCATTTGAATTCATTTGATGTCGATGAAGTTTATACAAGGATTGTAGAGAGCGTCGCAGTAATGCGTTTGAACCAATTGTCGAAGCACTTTTGCCACTCTGCTTGAGGTATCTCCAAAACATGCAGCAACCGCTTCTTCAGGTGTCGAAAAACACCTGAAGAAGTTTGTCTTTTACGTACGAGTCATTCAGTGCCAAGTCAGGACTATACGGTGGATGACTCATCAAATCGATGTTTTGGATGCTCAAAAATGCAGTTGTTTGAGCCGATGTGTGAGAGCTCGCATTGTCGTGGTGGGGAGTGATCCGTCTTCGGCGGTTGGTTTTCCTGATTTCTTGGAAGAC
>WOGR01011912.1:0-10388 GCA_015342045.1 Leptinotarsa lineolata | reverse complement strand
TTTAGCTATTCTTTTAAATTTCAATTGTATTATTATTTCAGGGATTTCAAATCATTTTACAAATTTTTAGACAATGGAAGTCCGAACTGCTGAAATTCACCACGAAACATTGTCATTCACCTTCAAACAAACATAGAAAGGTAGACTTACAAGCTTCACTCACTTTTTGGATAGACAAAGAAACCAATGAGATAGAGTTAACAAAAACTTGAGAGAAATAATCTTTTTCTGAACACTCGATACATGAAAAAGAAAGTTTACTTGTTGAGAATCAAAATGTAACTAACTTCGTATTCGACTATTTTTTCCATCACAACTATTTCTCCCTCTTGAGAAATTATATTTTCTTGCTTTGGATTTATTATTGGTTATCGGGTGCCACTATCGATTTCGGGCCAATCAAAAGGATCGATCCTACTATCAATTCGTTTTGAAGGTGGGTGACGCCCAAAAAATCAAAATTAAAACAACTTCTGTCGGGGGTTTAACTTGAGGGTTCCGTCAAAAGGTGGCGATACTTGTAGCGAAAATATGAAATAATGTTTCAATTATTATAAACCTATGAACCTTCCTTTATGAGAACGGAGATAGTTGTCCGTTAAATTTTTATCTCTTCCTGGGTAATTGTTGATTATGGCTTATGAAATTTGCAAGAAACACTATCAAAAAACTTTCGACGTTCATCCAGAGAAAGAGATGGTTCTCATGTTGCCTTTCCATTTTTAATTACAATATCTGTTCTTTATCGAGAAATATTCGTTCAATAACCTAATGTCTTGATAGTATTCCGAACACCGACTCGTCCTCTAGCGTCTGGCTTTTTTTTCCGTCCGTCCAGATTGCAAAAAAAGGTTTCGTTCCCAAGTAATTTATTTATATTAGGCCTCTATGGTTATTGTCGTAAATTTTATTATTCTCAGAATATTTGGAAAAGTGCTATCTTGAGTAACTTTAGAAATATTATGTACCGGCCGTATTTATGCTTTGTTACAATTTTATGTTTGTAATGTTGCGGAAAACATGCTCTTTCTAATGTTTTGATAACATCAGTAGAAATATTCATTCTTTTTGTTAAAAAAAGTGGTATTTTCATCAGCTGAGGGGCATATGAGATATATTTCTGAAGTATAGTGTTTAAAATTCCAAAACAAAAGTTGTCAAATAACGGTCATGAATACATAATTTTGTCATTTCATGAAGAATCAAAATAATTGGTCTTTATTGCCTTCTCGATATTATTCTCCATATGTACTTGAAATAACGGTATTTTGGATTACTAATAACATTCATCTTCAAAGAGTTGTTTATTTTTGGTTTATAAGGAAATGGAAATGAAACATTATATGTCTGCCATTTTTGGTTCATCAACAGAAATACAGATTTTCATTGATTGGAAAAAATCACGTCAACGTAATATTGATCTCATATTAGATATATTCATGATGGTCAATGTTCTACAAAATATTTCAATCATTAAAGGCATGTATGTAGGATATCCCATTACAAACGTCTGTAAGATGACACCATTGATAAATAAATTCTGTGATCTCATTACAAACGTTGTAATGAGATCAATTGTTCAGAACTATTTTGGTCTATTTGCAGACTCCTTAGGAGAACCATCATATGACTGATATTTTTGCACCCGTTAAATAGAGAGTAAATGTTATTATACTACAACCAAGTTGGCGTCTTCGACTCCTGAAGACGCCAACAGGTGAATCGCGCGCCGAGAAGGGTGTTGCAGTTCTGGTGTTTGGAAGCAGTACTTGTTTAAGATCAACTCATCATTAGAGGTTCCAGTTCTACCTTTCATTTTGGATTGTTTTGCCTTTTGCAAATGAAGAAAGTAAATTTCAAATCGGTCGAACCCACACCAAAATTCAACATCATAAACGTAAACCACTCTTACAGTATTGTAACAAGTTATTGACATCAAATTGAGCTTGAATGTATTTTTAAAAACTTTTTCTCATAGGAACTAAAAGTCGCATAATTATTCATATGATACAGTATAGTCCGTGGTTGCACATCTATTCTCATTCGTTAGATACAATATTTTGATTTCCAGAAATAAACACGCTCCATACAGTTTGGCACTATTTCAAGAATATTTTAGTTCACCTACTTCAACGACATTTTTTTAAACAAACATGTTTTGTAATGCAAGTTTGCTTTTATGTAAAACATTTAACAACAGAAACTCGCATTTCTGTTTAGAAATTGCTCATTCTTAATTTTTTCTCACAAGAGAAAACAATTTATGCAATGAATATTTTGAAGTTGCTTATTGAGTATATCATGAAGAATGAGAAATGGAACTTTCTATGGTTTATACTAGTTTTATATGTAATGTATGTAAAAAACATAGAAAGTTTCATTTCTCATATTTCATGATAATCTCCTACCACGTAGTAACGGCTACATCTATCAATTTATTATTGTTTGTATTTTTGAGAGTATCTATGGAAATGAAAAATCAATTAGCAGAATCGTAAATAAAGCATTGTTTTCAAGAGTTTGGCGAAATGATTCTGAGTACAATCCTGTTCTGATGGCTGAAGCGACTGAATAATTTTTTTATCAAGACATCAAATATTCTGTCCTAATTGATTGAATGAACGAGAAGAGCCAATTTTAGAGATCCAACAACATGAAAAACACAGGCGTACTCAATTCATGCCCTTTGTAATGGAATATCACGAAAAGAATACGAATGGAAAGTTATTCAAACAATAAGTACTTAAAAATTTAGATTAGATCATATTTCCACAGTTTCTAATGATAGATCTGAAAAATAAAATTGGAACCTCTGGCAATGAATGAATTCAAAAAAAGCAATGTGGGGTACACACCTACAGAACCCTTAAAGATGGAACGCGTGGACTGGTATTCTTTGAAAATATCCTCTGGAACATTTTCTCTACCTGGAAACCTCGCTGAAAACTCAAAAGTTGTCACGTACCTGGATTTGTATAAAATCTGAATTGATTCAGCTCTAACTAATATCACAGAGAACAATTTCGCATGTATTCAAGAGAAAATGATGTCTCCACAATGTTACATCACTCACAAAAAGTGTTTGATCTACCAAACGACAGGTATTGAGATCGTTGTATAAAACGAAGGGGGGATCCTCGGACACCTGACTTGAGTCCTACAGAATATGGAAAACAAAGTGTATCATCACTCATTGGAAGCCCGCGAGAACGAATCTTCACGTCGCGAAGTGACACCACAAGTGTCCAATACGAGAACGATTTGAAGTATAACCTGTATTAGTTTCTGGAGATTGAAAGATATTTTCAGTATCTACTCGATAATCAACCGCAACCTGCAAAAGTTTATTTTGGTTCACACCTAGACAAACTCGACCAAATAAACCCAGCTTATTGACGAAGCTGGTTAGTTTGTATGGTGAGTGATCTTTCAGGTCAGATGGTAAGAGTGCTGCTGCTGTGTTTCATTATATTCCAAACAGAGGCGACACACACTGTCTTCCGACAGTCCGAGTCTCTACATATGATGAATCACACGATAGTAACCTGTAAGGAGGCATGTTAGACATCGTAGTTCATCCCTACTAAAGTCCAAAAATTTTGATTTGCATACTGGTGGTTATTTAGTGGGGCTACATATAAAGCAACCTTCCTGATGTGTCCGTCCAGTATCCCCTCAAGTCCTTTCAACAGGAAGGATGTGAGGCTAATTGGTCGTACCGATTTGGGGTGTGGGTCTTTCCGAACCTTGCTGCCAACCAACTGGGTGGTAGGTAGTTCCACGCCAGACTGGCTCTATTCAATTTTATGAGAATGGGTAAGATTATTTCCAGTTCGTTTTGCAAGAGAGCGGGAAATATACCATTCTCGCCGGGAGATTTCAAGGGATGAAACGACTTGATAGCCCTTTCAACCGCCGATGCTGTGATAACCTTCTTGACGACCTCCCGATCACTCTTTTTTGGCGTTTGGCGCCCTCAAAAGGTGAAGGTCTGTTGTTATCAATAGTCTGACTTTCAGGAAAGTGGTTTTCTGTCAAAAGCTCTAACGTTTCTTTTCTAGAGGTCGTAAATGTTCCATCGGGTCGTTTCAGCGACCCAGTTACAGCAGTCGGCTCTCTAGAGCCGTGTTTTTAGGAAACATTCATTCAATTCAAACCTTCATTCGAAACCAATATGTTCCAAATGGGTGGCCAATTTCAAAAAAACGAAACAACATTTCATAGAGGTGCCATTGTCACCTTCTTGAATGAACTTGACGTGTTTTTCACACGCTTATATTAGCTCCACTTGAATGTTCGTTTTTTTTTGTAACCGACTCCTTTGGACTCGATTTTCACTAACTTTGAACAGACGGATGTATCTTAAACTTTGTACACTTATCAAGAATCGGTAACAATACAATCATTTTATAAGTTTATCACATTATCCTGATCGAGATCGCCAGAATTAAATAATTTGGTCACACAGTCTCTGTATGAGAGCAAGTGAGACATTCACATTGTCTGTGCATGCGTATATATTTCATTTTAAAACAAATGGGATCGAAATAGCAAGCCAAACTAAAGAGCGGAAAATAAATAATGGTTTAAAAAAAAACTCAAAAATACGCTTTAATAACAACACAAACTAAGAAAAGAAAAAGAATTCGAAGCTAATTTAAGATTGAGTTCAACATCAATAATAAGTCCTATGACTTGATGTAATAAATGATTTTTAATAATTCTGAAATCAGAATAAATTTATTTACAAAACGTAAAAATGCGTGGGATGCCAATCTGGCAAACAGCTTCTAACCAAGTATTTATAACAATGGATATTTAGCATCCCACAACAAAATACATTTTTTGTAAATAGATTTATTCTGATTTCAGACTCATTAAAAGTCATCAGTTACATCTAGCCATAGGACTTATTATCGATGTTTAACACAATCTTAAAAATTAGTTTCGATTTATTTTTTATTTTTCAGTTTGTTTCGCTATTAAAGCAAGTTTTTTTTATTTTTCAAACTTAATTTTTGGTTTTTTGTAAAACAATTTTTTCTCTAGGAGTTATGCCTTGCTGTACATTTTCTTTGTATTACACATTCTTTTGGGTTGTTACTGTGTTTTGATAAAACAAAAACATAATTGCAATATGTGAATCTTCTGTTTGATGACTATTATAATAAACATATGATTGAATCCTCTTTCACGATATGTTCGGATTTCGAATATTCTCCCTTATGCTCTATAATGACACTGACACTTCTATTGATTAGTTAATCACAGTTTTTTATAATTAAAAACTGTGGAGAATAGTTATCTGTACTTTGCAGTAAATTTTTAACATCCACTTGCATGCTTCATCTGTCAAATTGTTTGTGACCTTGTGAAACACTTTTGTCGACGTTGAATGAGGTTTGTATCACGGATAAATATTGTGTCAAACCACTCCTAATATTACATAACGAATTACCGGAAATCAGAAATCGTTAAAAATAAATCGAAGGGTCAATTTTCTTACCTGTACAGTGCACAACTATGTATCTGACAATAAATTAGATTCGATTACAAACGACTAGTCAAACAATTACATCGTGGTCGAAAGGCTTAGAATACAGGGTGGCCACTTTTTTAATGGGATTGTATTGGTAACTTTTGAACCAAAAGAGTAAGAAGGTCGGTCAAATGGAAAAAAAGTTTCATTCACAAAAGAATTGTCAAGTGGTTCAGACGAATTAAGAATATCAGGGCCGGTTATTGAGATATCATAAGAAAACTAAATTCTGCCATTTTGATTTTTCTTATTTTCCCACGTTATTTCAAAAATTATCAAAAAATGTTTCAGGCATTTTTTTTCGATGGTTATTTCTCCTCAATTTGACGTAATCAAATTTCGAATTGAACGTTTCATACACTCTGGGCCACTCTCAACTTCATTTTTTCAATACAGACCTGTATATTTTATGACACTTTTCGAAATAACTTCACACGCTGAATTCAACGATATGTCATACAAAGCCATTCATAGTAGATTTTCAGGTGATTTGGACCCTTATCCAAATTTCTTTGGTTCGGATCTGTATTGAACTGAATGGAACGTATCAGAATCAAAGTAGCGAACAAGTAATAATTATTTACATATTTCACGATAAGAAAAACCTAATTCATAATAATTAAACGAAACTACCATTTATTAAATGATGATTTGAAAATAATGGAAATTAAAGAAGTAAGTGTTAGAAATGTCCACCATTTTGTGAAATGCACTTTGCACTCAACCTATTTATACATTTGCTTATTTTGTCTACTTGATAACCTTCCAATGCATTCTCAAAATCACCTAAAAATCAACTTTGAATGATATTGTATGATATATCTTTGGAATCGGCGTGAAAAGTTATTTCAAAAAGTGTCATAAAATATGCAGGTTCGTATTAAAAAAATGAGTTTGACGGTGGCCAAGAAAGTACGAAACGTTGGATTAGAAATATGATTATGTCAAATCAAGGAGAATTAACTGTCGAATAAAAAATGTTTGTAACATTTTTTGATAATTTTTGAAATAACGTGGGAAAAAAGGAAACTCTCAATAACCGGCTCTGATATTCTCGATTCGCTTGAACCACTTGAAAGTGCTTATAAGAATACAACTTTTTCTCCATTTGATCGACCTTCTAACCCTCATGGTGTAAAAGTTACCAATACAATCCCATCAAAAAAGTGGCCACTCTGTAAATTTAACTAGGGTTATGTTGGAACGTTAGCATGTCAGAAATTACTGTTACTAATACAAGTAACTGAAGAGTGTTTTGCAAAAAGAAAAATCACAAGTAGAGTTTCTGCAAACAACTTAAGATCCTTACCCACAATGAGAAAACATTATTTCAATAGCTAAGACAAAGTTTATAAGTTATGAAATGTGTATAAGAAATGTTTTAGGAAGATAAAATAAGAAAGCTGAAAAAGCCAAAAGAAAAATATGTAATAGCTGATGATTTGAGAGGCATATCAAATTAGCATTTGAAGCTCAAGCGAATCTAATGAGATACTTACAACACATTAATTTTCCAATAAATCATACATAAAACAAACAAATATAGTTACTGAAGTTGGAAAAAATTCAAAATGACTTGAAAAAATTAAAATTTGCCTCCTAGCATTGGTGAAACTCCTATTGAAATTATAAACAATCTCACTGGTACTGCTTTCAACATATTGGTAGAAGTAATCAATAATTACATTCATATGGAAAAAAATCCCTGTATAACAAGACAACTCTTGTCATTAAACTTTTCACAGGTTTCAAAAGATCGGAGTAATTACAGACTGATTTCTTTGTTGTCAACGCTACTCTTCAAAATCATAGAAAAAAAAAGACATGAAAAAAGAGTACTGAACTTTTTGAATAAATTCACTCAATTTTTTGCATATGCAATATTTTTCCTGAAGATTATTTACACAAATCTTAATAATGTTGAAACTGAAGCTACAGTTTTTTGAGACTTTTCTAAGTCTTTTGATTGTGTGAATCATCAATTGATTATAGATAAGTTTCAGTATTATGGTTTCAAATGGTGATTCAAGTCTTACATAAGTACTAGAAAACAAACATGGGGAGTGCCTCAAAGATCAGTTCTGAGACCAATTCTTCATCTAATATATTTATATGAGTCATTCACCATCCCAATTCAAAAAAAACACCTTGTTTGCTGATAATATCATTGTCTTTGGGTCGCAAAGAAGACAAATGAAATGAAGAAAATCGTCACTAGAGATTTGAAATGATTTATGTTTCAATACTAAAAAAAAGAATGCCCTCACCTTCAGCAATTATTGTGAGAAATTGATCTTGTACGGATGAGTATTTTTTTTCACTTGGTGTTTGTATGGCAGAAGAGACTGCTGAGATTCTCATTAAGGCTGGAGTGCAAAAGTCATTCAGACCGTTCACAAACAAGAGAATTATAACGCACAACTTCTTATTTACTTCAAAATCTGTCTCTCTCAATTACAAAAATATAATTTGAACAACGTTACACAGTCTAATTGGGTATTGACAGATTTGTAATTTATAGAAAGAAACTAGAATGAATGAAATTTTTGAATTATTCATTTATTTATTTGATTTTAACCAAACAGGCAAAGACGGCCTGGTTAACAGCTTTACAAAATACTTTAGGTGTAGTCATTAAGCTATGAACCTAAAGCATAAACATAATACGTATCTTGTATCATGAATAATGAATGAATAATGAATAAAAACACTGAAAATAACCAGAATGAAATATTCGGATGAGTTAGTTGAAACAGAGATTGAGTCAAAAGTGAGACAAAAAAATTAACAACGTTAATTTGTGGAGTACAAACCAGAAATGAAAATGAATTGATTAATTACAACAACAAATCAAAAGACAATTATATGTCAAAAATGAAAATAACAGAAATTAGGTTAAAATGAAACAATGAAGATAAATGATGAGAATAGGCAAAAAAATAAAAAAGATTACAAACTATGACGTGTCGAATGTGTGTAATGATAATGAAACATAATCTCCGCAGCTAATGACGAACATTTTCAAAATCAATAGGTTGATCTCAGTGAGAATTTTAATGTTCTCTCATAAAGTCAATAGCTCAGTAGAGCAATGATAAGTTTACAAGTAATGAACTGCATCCTGTCAAAATTTATGTTTGGAGGCCTTCCAAACTCTTCAAGTTTCAAGTAGTTATCTCCGCGATCGTTTATTTCAATATCATTTTTACAGAACCTGAAGTCCAGGTATACGGTATCCTTCACAAAAAAGAAAATATTGTCAGTTATTATTTATAATGAAAAACTTTGGCGGTCTTGGCTACCTATAGGTATCATCCTGATTATGTGACCATACGAGTTATTTAGCAATAGTTATTTGTCAGTTTCATCTGATTTTCAACAAGTCCAGGCATTTTCATTCAATCAAAATCAACATACCTACCTACATAAATTCAATAAAAATATATTCATATTCTACCCCATGATTGCCCAGTATATAAGATTTGAAACTCAAAAAATCCATTTGGTAAATAGAAGAAGGTTGTATTAGTTATTAACTTTTGTAACTCTTTCTAAAACAAGTGTGAATGGCAATGTTTTCGTGAAGTTGGTTTTTTACGAATTCAATATCAGATATCATCTCTAAATAGACCTGAATTATAAACTAATATGGAAGATTTCACGAACACGTAATATAAACTTTCTTTTCCAAAAAATTAATCACTCCTAATAAAATATAACTCCTTCAATTTATTTACAAAACATTATGAGGTAGTTTTCCATCATTTGCAGAATATCTCTCATAATTGTTTTGTAAATATTTCCTTTTTCTTTTTTTGTATTTTCATAAACTACACCTTTCGATTTGATTCCCACAAACTTTATTTAAACAATATATCACATGTTTTGCTATCACAGTAGCTTTTTCAAAAGTGAATTGAATACTACAAGTTATTTCTTAACCTAATATTTATATCCCCCAGGTATCTACAATCGAGGCTACCTCTACTCCTCAATTATGATTACCTATAGCATATTACATCCTTAGTAATACTTCATCGGTTTTTTAAGAGTTCAAAAATGGAGATCTATTCAAATCCAGTTGGTCAATCATTAGAATGTTCTAATTTTTAAGTTTATTAATTTCCATTGCTTCTAAATGATTCAATTTCAAACCTTTATTTTCTATGTGTAAAATTTCGAACTCTTCGTTAAATATATGATTTTCTTCTTAAAGATGATTTGGATATGTTGAACTTGTTTTCTTATTTACATAGCTCATACGATGTTCCTGGATGAGATTTTTAAATGTTCTACCAGTTTGACCAGTATACACCAGGACACGTTCCACACTTCAATTTATATACTTCTGATTTCTCTCATTTTTAACTAGCTTTCCCAACGTATTACTTGTTCTTTATGTGATTTTAATATCTCGTTTACATGTTTTGCGATAACTTTCGTTATTTTTGTTTATATATAATTATCACGGAAGTGTTTGCATGAATATGTTTTTTGGGGTTATTTGTACGTTACATTATACCCCTAGTTATATATCAACACTAATTGAAGTATGTAAACTTTCAAGGCTGGACGTAACTGTGTGGAAGCTATTTTCCGGTTTTTTTTTGCCGTGGTCTGCAGGTTTTTATGCCTGACATTTCGTCTTCTACTGCGGTAGACATTATCAAAAGCGATGTGGTAACAGTCGCAGTGCCCGAGTTGGTGCTCCCAGTTGTTGTTTCCGTTCCGAACGCAGTAACTACGATGCTCCTCCCGGGTTGAGTGCCCTGGTGTAAAAGCTTCGCTTCACGGAATAAATTCCGCAGAGAAAACCTAATGCACCACTCCTTCCACCCCCGCCCCTCCT